>JASANE010020182.1:0-15102 GCA_030248225.1 Trileptium ribeirensis | reverse complement strand
GGTTCAGTACATATTGCTTCGTACCCGAAAACCAAAAAATCATAAAAGCGGCAGACATGGATATATGCCAAAATGTCTAGCTGAGTCGAATGGTATCAAGTATCTTCAAAATAAATTGATCAAATTCGGCCTGGTGGACGCACTAAAGGAAGACTCGAACATAATAAGAAAAATATGAGAATTAAATTATATATGTATACATATTATCAAGCTGCTACGAGCATCACGTCATTATATCATGTATATATATATTAATGTATAAGTAGAAATTTAAGCTATTTTTAATCAATGCTATCGTTGAAATATAAAAATAAATTTAAATAAAAAAGAACATTTACCACCCCAGAGTTTTTTAGTCATGCAATATCTATGAATAGAACTATATAATACTGAAACTTATTTTAGAAAACCACATTAGCAGCGCCTTCATAGCGCAGGGCAAATGTTATGTATGACCCAAGACTCTGCAAGGCTGGGGGTACCCGCAGTTTTCAATTTCCGGCGTTCTAGCTTTGCAAAAATATAAAAGTTCAGAGACGAAACATTGCCAGCGGTCGCTGGATATGAAATAGCTGATGGCTCCATTTATTCTGGGTGATAGCGATGTGAGCCGAGTAGCTGTATAATATATACATATCTTCGTCGTCTACTCTCGAAAGGGAGAATTACTGGGGCCCTCATAACTTTCAAACCGTGGCGTAGCTATCAATAAACTACACACACAAATAGATATCTCTCATCAAGCCGAGGCGAACATGACCACACTCCGAAGAAAAAATTTTGGCTTCCCAAGAAGGAACCATTGGGACCTCAAAAAATCGAAAAACAATTTTTCAGGGACGTGGAAAAATGAGTATTTTCTGAACCGACTCATCGAGCTGCATCGATTGATACCAAAATCAGCTCTATATCTTCAAAATTAACCAAATTCCGCCTTGGGGGGCATAAAATAAATGACCCGACAAATTAACTTAAATGGATTTCCATTGCACATGTGTGTAGTCATGGTTGAGTTGACGTGAATTTGCAAATCCATCCACATTGTTTACGGTTGGTGGCTTTCGGAAGCATGAAATAATTTCCAGCAACATGAGGCGTTACGTCCAAAATAGCGGTGAACAAGATTCTGATTTGAACGGCTCCAGGTGGGAATGATTATGCACACGTACTTTCCGGTGTTATCCGCCTATGCCGGTCTATCACGACCAATTTAATACCACACAAGAAATAGAATTTTGCAGTACCATTCCTTTAAAATTAAAAGAAACATTCCATGAAATTTTAAAATTTTTTTAATACTTATATATCTTTGAAAATTCAACGAATATTTCTTTGAAGTTTAAAAGAATATCCACAGGTGCAAAGAAATTTCTTTTAATTTTCACAGAAACCTTTAACCAGTGACACTAACTGTGTTAAAATCGGGTTAACTGTCACACACTTTGGATTATAGGTAGGCCGATATGCCTATTCTGGTACGTACCTCTCGCGGAGTTGCGTGGTATATTGCATTTTTAGGCCAGATTTCTAACTGTTAATACATTTTAGGCAATTACAGCAACGTATTTGACCCATGAACCCACAAAAACAAATGTGACATCAAAATTTGATTAGAACAATACAGGTCAGATTCCGAGTGAATCTTTCACTACAAATCAAATTGGTAAAACAAATTAGAAGCGAATACAAATTATTATACAATTAATAAAGAGCACTGCAAAATATATATGTTAACGTTTTGAAATACATCAAAGTTTGCTACAGTATTTTACAAGCTCAGAAGCTCCAGAAGTAAGCAACGCAGAATCGATTTTACAAAAAAGTGACAGGCAAGTAGCCTGACAAAGCGGAGTTTTCAGCATACATGCTCGATATCTGCGAACCCGCGCGGCAGGGGTTCGGCCTCTGACATACCACGTTGGAAGGGTCGAGCGCTCCGTAGGGGTGCGGAGACTTCTGCTCTTATGAGATCGGAGCCTGCGACACCGTTAAGGGCACCGGACTTGTTTGGGGGTCTGGCGCCTCAGCAGGGGTAACCCCTGCACGTATGAGCATATTTATGGTTTTCAGTAAACACGAATAAGTTTTCAAATTATCAATATAAATAAAATTAGTATATATGAAAAACCCCATGCAGCGCAGCAAACAACTGCAACTTACAAGTGCTAATTTTTAACATCCTCTTTAAGCAATCTTTTTTTTAAATTAAGACAGCGTTGCTAGCTCAATTTTAAACACAACGCCAATTCCGAGACCTTTGTAGCAAAAGTTTGCTCCCAAACCTCTCATGTATAAATTGCCATGCGAATTTACTCATATGGATCAGTATTATTTTGCCGTACTAATATATATATTTTTATATATCTAACGCAAAACGGGAGCTATTAGATACTGAACTTCTTGACTATTGAAAAAACCCCAGGCATTCGACACTAAAGTTTTGAAATCATCAATTCCACAACAAAAATATCAAACATTTATAACTCACACGCGTTTACTCTATTATGTGATAGTTTCGGCAAATTTGACATCAACACCCACTGCTGTATTGTAAAACAGCTAAAATTATCTGTAAATAGTTGTCATACCGTTTATAATACGTATATGGAATATATAATTATAGTTTCATTTGTAAAGCAATCAGAATGGTTTACTAAAGCAGATGTACAAACAAAAACCTGATAAGTACAGAAACTGTAGCTTGAATTTTATTCGATTTTATGAGGACATTTTGTCCAATATTCAACTCGTTTTCGCTAGAAACGATTAAATTCTTATGAGCCGAACAATATTTCACCCTATCCCAAATTTGTTCATCGACACAGTGATTTAAAGCGTACTAGAAATAATATTAGATGCAGTACAATAGTGTTTAAGTCACCACGAAATAAGACTTTGTCTGCACTCACGTTATTTTCATGGACTGTAGTTATATATAAATAATTTTGTAGCAGCTTAGCCTACATAACAGTTGGTCGTGATCAAGCCATCTCGTCCAGATAATCCCGCTATGCGTATATACTCAACCGAGTACAACTCAAATGCTAGTGAAAAAGCCTGCAGCCTCAGTTGTCAACAAGAAGCTTAGCACGATCCAGCTGCAGTGCTCGACGTAATATATACATTGGTTTACAAAGTTTAACTCCACAATTGTTGCGTCGTGAGCAAAACAAGGCATTTATAAAATAGAACCTATTATGAGTTGTATTCCGTTGCTAGTGTTATGTCAATCCAAACAGTAAAATGTCTATATAATAAGCGTACGAAAAGACACTGCAAAATATTATGGACAGACCGCTATGTTAGCGAGGGGGGCTTCATCTCGGCAGCCTATCTGATTACCATTCAATACTGCTTATCATTAGTGGTATCAATAACTGTTACACAAGTAGGCTCATTATCGCTGTTTTACGCTGAATTTTGGAACACATCTAATCAAATTAATATTTCACAAAGTAAAATATAAATTACTATACAAAATATTATTACACTCTAAAGATATCTACAAGGGCCACAATCAAAAATTGCCATTTTCAACCACACCAATTATTGTGAAAACTAAAATGATGTAAGCGTCAGGTTTTTTCTGATTTATTTGTCAGATCAATTTATTTGTAACTGAAACAATCCTTAAGACATCGTCGCTAAAAACTTCCACCATTTAAAATCTTTGAACAAAATAAACTGATAACACAAAATCACAGATAAAACGATTAGTGAGAAACATAGTCAACGCACTGATGATATATAAAGAAAATGAAAGAAAATAGCTCAAACATTACACCGGCTCAAATCACTTAGCAATTCAAGCCCTTAAGTAACATTACCATTGTCGTTCTGGTCTAAATTAAAATAAAAATAATATAATATTCGAAGCACAGTTTCAATAAACTCACAGCTGGAGTTAAAAACAGAATTAAGTGCTCAAAAATCGAACGAAACTTCTTTCGATTTCGATCGTTTAAATAAAAATCGATTAATTTAACGAATTTCAACTTATCTAGAACTCTACGAAAAAGTGTATTGTTTGATCGTCACCAGTACCCTAAAATTAATTTAGTCACTCAGAAGCCCCAAATGCTATTAATACACGCAACAGCAACTTTGTATGTAACAAAGTCCCTTCTTTTACGGTATCAAGCTTCAGTGTCGTACAACCCAAAAGCTGTGGATGACTTTGGATATTAAAGTTTAATTAATAATAATAATAACTATAATTATTATAGATTTCGGTTCGAAATGTGACAGTCATTTCTAGCAAGCACTGTATTATATTAATAAGATTGAGATTTTATTTTACAAGATCACATATTTACACAAAACAAAATAGCTTCTACTTATAATAAAGACATCAAACCGAGAGTAAACAGAAAAGCGGAAATCAATAAATGGATCTGAAAACAGCAAGGTGAGGATTGTCTGAAGTGCTGGACCAACAGCAGTCACAAATCCACAACAACAAAAACCATGAACATGAGCTGTTGTAGGCCTATAATTTTAGGGACCATACTGCTCATCGAGTGACGCCGCATCGTCAGCAGTTTCAAGCCCGGTTGAGTTAAGATCTCCGACCCACGAACGTGGGACCATTTTTTTCAGAGTCAGTTCCAGCTGATTGTCCTTAATCTGAAAAAGATTTTGAACATTTCATTAAAATTAAAATGACAGCAATAAACTGTTACAATAACTATATTATCGCTAACATAGCGAATTTTGAGTGTTGAATGTCTAATTTATGGAGACGTAAAAAAGCCATATTTCGAATTAAATTACAAAATGAGCCACCGAATATCAGAGACGTTGCTTGAATAGTTGCGGTGATATAGCCGATTGTTGTGCTCCCAATGTGCAAATACATGGTGACGAATTGTTCAAAAAATGCGACCAAAAACATACATGTCTCGAGTGGTTGTGGAAATATTATATACCATTTTAGTAATTTCGGATCGCATGGGTCCATTTTAAATCCCGTTTTGAACCAAATTCTACACCCTAAGTGAATCATTTAGCACACCATTACAGTTTCATAGAGGCTTATTTACTCTGCAAAATGAGCCCAATTTGGCTCAGATTTCTACACCGGTTGTAGAGTTACAATAAGTAATGTGATTTTTGGACCCTTGCGTTTGGCAATAAGACCTCAGCCTCTTTGGCCCGCATTGTCGGGAGCAGATGTTGGAATCGTTCTTCATGCCTAACCAATGCTCACAAAATGGATATTTCAAGCATTGATGTGACCTAAATGCGAACCAACCCGCCCCGCCAAAGTTGAGCTATGCGTGTAACCGTAAAATTCCAATAACGGACATTGTGAAATTTCACCACTGTCGGGGCTAATAAGAATTCTTCACTTCTTTCGTTTTACTTACTACACTCAGAATTCAATTCATACAATAATTATTATTAGCTAGAAATATAATTTTTAGCTATTCGTCAATAAATTTCTACAATTATAATAACGTTTTACAAGCATCTTATATTACTATTACAGAGTGAAAAATAAAAAAATCTAAAATTAATAGGCACACTTGTAAAACAAGAATAAAAATTTCGTGTCAAAAAATGCCAAAATTTTGACGCAATTTCTTGGAAAAACTGAAATTTAATTATGTTTTCAATGCCGACTTGTAGCAATAATTTTGTTGAAGTTCAAACTGCAGTATCGGCAAAAAAATAATGCCACCGAAGACGACATCAATCTAAACTTCGACACATTATTTTACACTTATTTCTGGCCACGACTGTACGCTGCATTACTGTTAATTTTATTAATACTTGCGCTATGCGTAAAGGGTTAAAATAGTTACGTCGATTATAACTTCGATTACGATAACAAATACTGCAGCTGCATTCAAAAATGACATATTATAACATTGCATCAAATGTTATTGTCACTTCTGGGTCATTTCACGCCACGATGACGTTTTGCCCCAGAAAAAATGACTAATGACTTTTTTGGCTCCGATTATCTTCATTTTTACACCTTATGACCAAAAAACATCAAGGATCCGTAATTTGAGGTCGTTATAGTAAATTTTTAACCGTTTTTATGCTATGGCTTCCCAAATACCACCCCTGCTGCTCCGCAAGGTACCATAAAATGGCTTCTGGTATGTTCCAGGTTGCATCTAGCCTCGATTTTGTGATCGTATCTCGTGCAGCCCGTCAGCGCGGTCAAAATGACGTTATGCGGAACTCCGTATATCAAAAATTAAGCTTTTTATGCCTATTCTTGGGTCAAATTTAACACTTTTAAAACACGGGGGTGCCGATTTATACCGGTTATTAAATGGAAACGAAGCGGCCATAAACGGTAGCTATTTATATCGATAGTTTAGCCTGGGGGAAGTGTTATGCAAAAAAATTCAAAACATACCCTTTGCCAGATATGCTAGAATGCCGGAAGTAGCTTGTGGTCGGGGGTAAAATTTGGCGGGGGGGGGGGTAAAAACGTGAAATGGCCAATTCGACCGTGTTTAACCAGCATAGTTAACTTGAAAACGGTATGTAAGATATTCTATACCACAATTTCCACTACTAGGGTACAAAATGGCAGCCCATATCAACTGCCAATGTACATGCCTGAGACCATGGTCGGGGGAGGGGCTAAATTTAGAATTTTTTTAAAAAATAATTTTGCGACATATGTCGTCCAAATGTATTGCCACAATGTATCATGAACCAAAAGCGTGAAATTTCCTCGAAATAACATCGTATGTTCGATTTTTCCACATTTTGGCGGTGGTCGGGGGTGGGTAAAAGCCTGAGATCAACAGGTCGGGCGCGAGATAGAGCTCAGGTCGTTTCACCATTCGCTTCGTGATTGGAAAGAACCATAACAGACAAATTAATTGACTTCTACTGTCTCCACCATACCCCTAACTAGCAACGGTCGGGGGGGGGGTAATCAAATGTGCTAAAATCGACCTTTTGACCCTAGCGCTGGGGTAAGTAACAGCAAGCACCTGGGTTAATATTTTTTCAAAAGGCACCCAGGGGACAGGTATGATATATGAACAACGTTTATGTACCATGCATAAGTAACGAGCAATGACCAAAAAAGGAATTTGGTCGGGGGGGGGGGGGGTGGGGTGGTAAAACTGGGGTTCATGCCATATCGACAGCTGTCACTCTCCATGATTGGAGTAGATTTGAAAATGGTGCAATTAAAAATGTTGTGTAGACCTGACTAATCCTGCATAGAAAAGAATTTGGGCCATAACTTCGAACACGGAGCCACGACACTACCCGAAAAAAAGAGGTCGTAAAATTAGTCATTACGATTTTTGTCAATTTGGGACTTATGTGGATGTCCAGCCTCTTACGGCGTGCGTGAAGCCGAAAAATTTTTTTTGTTTGAACTAGCTAACTAATGACGCTTCCTAGCGCAAATAACATTTTTACCAGTTCCCTGCACGTTTACGTGCTACTGGCCAAAATATCCAGTTTTACCCCCCCCCCCCCGACCAAAAGGTCATCGTAGCGTGAAATGACCCTTCTACCCTTTTAGTAACATTTATTTATTATACCGCAGGAAATATCACTGCATACAATCAAACTTTCTCGCCATAAATGACTGCTACTCGCTCACATGAATGGAGTTTCCAACGCAAATTGTAGTTCCACGCTGATAAGTCAGATGACAATTTATAATTTGTACAACTAGTCAATATAAACTTACCTTGTATCTCAAAACATGTCATTTTGTTTTCCCGGTACATATTATACAGTACTCGATAGAAATGAGTGCTGTTCGTTCGATGTTCCCTCGGACGTTCGTTCGGAAATTTTTCAATTTTGTTCGAAAGCTGTTCGCGGATAAGTAAACTTTGTTCGATTTCATTTCGATATTCATTCGTTCGCCTTGGGTAAGACTCTGACAAACCTGACTTTGCAGTCATTATTAACTTATGTGGTGTTCATTAGCTCACCCTCCAAGAACTCGAATAAGGCTCAATGAAATCTGGCAATTTCTTCACACGATACATGTATTTGTCTGGCTTCTTCGGCGGTTTTGACTGGTCTGACCCACTTTGCTGTTGCTGAGATTTGACAGCCTTTTTGGCTGCCGCTATCGATGAATACATATCGATCGTTGCACACAGCGATCTGAAACAAATAGTAACCTCAATCAAACTACGACTACAGCCGGCGAAACGCTTCCCTAATAATACCATATCGCAAACAAACAAATGCAACTCAATCAGCAACAACACGATTGAGCGAAAAATACGCAATTTTTGCTGCTAAAAGCAGAAACTGTTACATTATCTACGAAAAATTTTCAAATTACTACGCATCAGCTTTGTTAACAAAAAACAGAGCCAATGTAAAATATATGCTGTGCGTTTTAAAAACTGATTTTATCTATCAAAGTTGCGTGACAAAGTAGATCGGATTTCGAGCACGTCACTTGGTAGGCTAGTGACTGTTTCTGCTGTGCAAGTATCTGTGCGATAACCATAGTACACGCCTCGCAAATCGCTCGAAACTAATTTGTCGGAAAAATGATTATTATATTAGCAGAATTAACAGTTACAAAAAATCTCGCCGAGCCACCCAACAGCGACTACGTCGCCTGCAAAGTGAAAGTGATTTTTTTGGTGAGTCAGTACTGTCCGAATCACAGGATAATTACTGAGCGGAAGAAATATAGGACATTCTAAGCTTCCGCGAATGCTTTAGATTCACTTGGAGCTAAAATTCTACCCAACAGTACAATGAAACACTCTTGCTCTGAAAATCGCCACGGCAGCCTCCTTACAACTCCAGAAATAGAAAAAGCGACCCCTTGGTCGATGATTCTAGCACTAGCAAAACTTTGTACACTCGCTTAATCCCATCATATTATCGTGCCAGAATTTAGAACATCATGCACGTGAGCCTATTTCGACACAGCCGACTGTGATTCATGTACGAACCTGGCTCATAGCACGAGCTACACAATCCAAAAATACATTAAATTCCTTAAATTTTAGGCATAAAAATGTCAAGCTTACTGTTCCTCAAATTTTACATCCACATCAGCGTTGGAACCACACCAGCCGAACCACGACGGTTTCTTCAAACCGGGAATCACAACAATAACTTTACACGAGTCGGACGAGTCATCGGTCTTTACTGAAATTTGAAATTTTTTCATTAAATATTGCTTTCTAATAAAAAAGAGCTGAAGTTACGTAATACACTCACAAATCGGAGCGTGTGGACAAGATAAAACTAGGCACCAGCCAAAATGAAAACAGACAATACGGGTCTGTTTTACATTATAAAACAAGTCCCATCAATCAGATACTCTGGCCTCTCCAAATTGAGAGCCCCTGGCAAAACCGAATGTCCTCCGGTTCGCGCCCACGGCAACATTTTGCCCCCTTCCCCTTCCCACGTTCATCTCCTCTTGGATTTTTTTGTTCGCACTCGGCAAGAACATCCCAAAGTACATAAAATTTGATCAAACCTTTTACTAAAATTCCGTCCTGAATCACAAATGTTGTTAAAATTTGCTTCAAAATAGCTTTCTTTCTTCATCAAAAGCGTTTATCAGTGTTTCCGACACGATTTTAGCCGTTTTACCTTGGCACAATGCCCCTGGCTCAAATCAGGCGTCCTCGGAACCAGCCCGCCCGATTCATGCCACTGGCAAAATTTTCAGCGAATAGAGAGCGCAGATGTTTTATATCCAAGCTTCCAGAAAAAAGAAGAATGGTCGTCCCCTCTTTGACCGACCGCGACACTTATCGGCGACCTCCCACTCCGTCTAAAACATCACCACTTCACTGATCAACTCCAACCCCGACAGTTTTTCATCGGCTACAAAAAAGGGGAACGGACAATAGAAACGTGATAATAAAAAATTCCGTTGTTTAACAAAAACCGTTCTGGTGGTGCAGTGACTGCAGGTAGAGTGTTTCTACCAATAAAGAATGTTGTTCTTAAATGAATTAGGAAAATAATTGTTAACTGCGACATCTATTTCGGACTCTACCTATACATGTCTCTGGGTCCCCCATTGACACCTAATTTGCGATCGCCGTTTGTGGGACACTACTGGAACCCGATAAACGATCATAATATTTAATGTAGCGATTCCTAAAACTACTATATGGGCACAATTAATATTACTTCGGAGTTACGGTGGGCTGTCTCATATACAATAGGAATTTCGAGATCATTTTTGTTCCGGTATGTATGATTTTTGCCGTATGCCGGAACTGCAACCGGAAGACGATTTTCGCGGGAACAGGAGTACCGGTTTAAAAATTTTGTTTAAATTTTCACACATTTTTGCTTCATCTGTGGTTTCAAATTTTACCCATTCAGAAGTCTGTGATGTATGTTAGAATTAAACCGGTGCAACACGGTAACAGAATATAGATTATTTTGAAGTACTTACCTGTAAGCTTGGCTAACATAAATCGCGTTAAGGACCACCAGCCAGTGCGCTTGAAAATTTGTAAACCAGTCTACATTGTAGTAAAGTATGTAACATATGTGCTACGCAGCCAAAGAGTGTATTCTTAGAAATGAACTGTATTTATTTAAACTGTGCGAAGAGTATCACTTGTCTCATTTATAGCATTTAGATAAGGAAGTCATCATCATCTAGCTGAGTGCACTGGTTATCCAACTCTAGTCTAAACATTGTCTCTAACCACTGATCACAAAGTTATTGATTGTATATCTTCTTTTGTTTTCGTTTAGAACCATTATTAACCAATAATTTCATGTTTCCTATGGAATAACATGTACCAAACGTATGTCCATTAAATAAGGGCGGTTGGAGACAGAACGAAAGTGTTTAGTTTATGCTCCACGCGTTAGAAGCACATTTAGTTTGTCGCAATTTACTCAAGGCCGTATAGCGGAAGGTATTTTGTTGCTCTGGGTGTCCAACAATCGACATACTGATCGATAAATAAACGTTATTGGCTTCCTCAGTCTCTTTAAAATTCCAGAGAGACAATATTTTAAGTCAACTGTACCTTCATTTCTTCCATCATCTTTTTACTATATATATAAGTTTCGTAGACCTGGTTTCGGATCCGGTTTAAAAGGACGGTTTCTATTATTCGCTGATAAACAGGGGTCGCAAGTATGTTGTAGCCAAATACAGATCGCATCGATCCCCTCCGCAACGCCTCGTTCCGGAACCGCGGGACAGTATTTAAATAATTTTTTATTTTTGGCTTATCAGAAATCAAGGCAGGACATAATTATTGTTTGACGAGCATTTACAGTCACGGCCCAAAATAAGTGCAAAATAATAGATCGAAATTTCGATCGATTTCGATTTCGTTCCATTTCGATAGTTTTGGATTTTTGCGCAAGTAGTTAAATTTCAAAATTTTAAAATTTCGATTTTTTTCAATTAAACGAAATTTCGATCGATTGCGATTAAACGAATTTTTGATCTATTGCGATTTCGATCGTTTTCGATTGCACTTATTTCTGGCCGCGACTGTTCAATGAATAGAGTTGTCCACATGTATTTATAATTATTATCACTATATTCAAACTTACAGTAAACTGGATATTTCCATTTCGAAACATCGACATCACTTCATCCACATGTTCAGTTCGCTTTTTCGCATTCACATGTTTTCGCGTTTTTTACACTCTCATGGCACCCTAAGATTAGTCTAGCAAAGACAGTTTGTTTCCAGAGCTATACAACTAGAGTGACTGCCATCTGCAAAAGCGTAGGTGTCCAATGACCGCCGGGGGTTGAAAGTCTTGATATGGGAGAGCAGAATGTTGAAATTTTTAAAAGTTCATTTACGGCAAATCTTCGGCGCAAAGCTTTAAAGGATTCTAATCTTAGGGCGTAAAGGTAATTATTATCTGCAACTCGGCGGCAAAATAAAGTCACACAAATATTTTTAAACACACTTACTTAGATACGGCCGACGATAGTTGGTGTCGTAAAACAGTTCGTCACATTTCGTACATTCGCCCATCGGTGGAGCGCTCGGGGTTGCTCCAGCAGGCCGGTGTCGATGTTCTCTATCGCCACTGTTCTTTTTCTGTCTTGACTGACGCCTCGAATCATCACCGTGGCTGTCGTTGGATCGGCTGCAGCTATCGGCTGAGCCTGACGACTCGTTGCGCTTTTTTTGTGGAGGCCTCGGCACAACCTGCTCGAACACTTGCGTTGGTGATGCTTTTCGGACGTCCCCGCCGCCACGACCACGATCTGATTTTGTCTTCGAATCTTTCTTCTCAGACCTTTCGTCTCCATGACGTCTTTCCGCTTCGTGTTTTGAGTTTTTGGCAGATGATGCCAGTTCATTAGGAATGTCCTGATGTGTCATTACATGCGCGGTTGGGAACGAAGCCATGACCGCGCCTTATAGCAATTATATATATTACGAGCTTAGTTTTTGAAGCAAAGTCGTTGGAACTTAGTAATTCGTCGGTAGCATGAGTAAGTAAAAAGTTCAAACCAAATCGCTATTTCATAGCAATCAACAATATTGAACACAACAGACACTATATCCGCCAAATAATGCACAAATTTACCGTTTCAGCGCTTAAAGTGTTTAGCTGAAATACAAATTATGTCCGAATCTTTACAATCATCAAGATTTGTATTATTTTATATAAACTATTTTCATTGTCACTGCTGAAATAGCCATTATACATGTACCTGAGAGTAAACCATTTCAGCCACTTCCATAACAAAATTTTTTTGATTTTTTTAGTTCCAGCGGTTTTTGTTGCTAGACTCAAAATTTTCGTAAAAACTTTTCCGCTAAATGTATAATATTATATACCATTCGAATCGCATCGATGAGTTGAATCGGTTCATGGGTTAACGACTTTGATATAAATTTAGGATTTCACATAAATGACAGTAGCTCTTTAATCTGTGAACCGATCGCACTGATTCTACAGTTCGACTCATTTCGTCAACGCGGTTCGCATGGTATATATAGTAAGTTATACATTTATCAAGAAAGTTGTTTTCCAAAATTTTTAGAAAACTGGGAACTCAAAAAATAGAAATTGTTTTCATAAAAGTGGACGAAATGTAATTTCTAAACCAGCTCATCGAATTGACGCGAATTGTACCAAAATTATCACTGTACCTTCAAAACTGACCAAATTCGGCCTGTGGCCTAAAGGAAAAGACCAGTAAACACGAACGGCTGAGCATAATCTGTCATTTATAGTATGGTACTGCAACACCTGAAGAGATGATGGGCGCCGCCATGTTCTTAAGCCCATGAACTGTCTACCCATATGAACATGAACAATATTACAGTTATACCGGATCGATCGCGGCCGTTACAACCACAGCACCTTCCACTGATTCACTGAGGTGTGCGACTGCTGACGAACAAAAACAATAAAAGCTGAACGAAACTCGTGAACGATATACACACACCAGCGGTACTTGGAATGTCCGAACACTATATGCTGACGAAAAGCTTGACGTGGTTACCATTGAAATCGACCGCCATGCTTGGCCAATGCTTGGATTGACTGAAGTCAGCTGGATAAAATCCGGAGAATACACACTGGAAGATTGTGGTATAGTGGATAAGAAAACGATCATGTAAATGGAGCCGGGTTCATTGACTGCTACGATAGGTCATTCCTTTCGTTGTCTGAAGTCAGAAGGATAAAATCCGGAGAATATACACTGGAAGATTGTGGTATAGTGGAGAAGAAAACGATCATGTAAATAAAGTCGGGTTCAAAGACAAAAATCAATACTATTATTTACATTGCGGACCGGTATCAAGCCATAGAATCAAGATTCGAGTAAATGCCAGTCAAAATAAGGTTACAATCATTCAGTCTTATGCAACAGCATCAAGCCATTCAGATCAAGAAATAGAAGCAGTCTACAGAGCACTGAATGCCAAGATAAAGAAAGTTGCAACAAAAGAATATGCTCATCATCTGGAATGCGAAGGTCGGTGCAGACGCTCACGTCAAATGGACGAGTACAGCCGGGAAATACAAACTAGGGGCCACGAATGATAGAGGACTAAGGAGGTTGGAATTTATAGAGCTAAATAAATGGGTGATTTGTAACGCGGTTTAACCTCATAAATCATTTCGAAAAGTCACGTGGTTTCATACTAATACAGACACAAGATGGCTCCAATATATTGCCGAACAGAATCCGTGCGTTGTCATGACCTGATATTGCCAGTGACCTTAACATTCTCATGATGAGTATCCGGCTGAGACGGCAAGGGCAAAAAGAAGTCTGAACGAGCTCTGCACAACATCCACAACCTGAAAAATTCAGAAGTAAAGTCCTGAGAAAGTTGAGTCGTGTCATAAAAAAGGTTCAAACGAAAAACTAGTTGAACCATACAATAAACGGAGACACCTGAAGGGGAAACGATTTGACTCGATAAAAGAAAACTTAGCTTAACAGAAGACCAAAAGAGAAGTAAATGATGAAATTCAAGATGGATACATCGCCACTGATATGAAATGCAGAATGGCTTCGATCATAGTGATACGAGGTCTGCTTTCATGAGCCTGAACGAACACCGAAGTCCAGGGGTAAAGACTAACATCCGTGACAACAGTGGTACGCTACTTACAAATGCGGAGGAAATCGCACGTTGACGGACAGAGCTGTCCCAACTTCTGACCAACGATAATCTTGACATCACACAGGATAATTCGGTTGAGAAAATAGAAGCTATACGCACAATGAATCGAATCTGTAAAATCGTCCGGGGTGGGTAATATTCCTGCAGAATTACAGAAGACAAGCGGAGACACTGTTAGCATCTTAAATCCAATACATAATGAGTTTGGCCAAGAGCAAGGACAAGGTCCATCATAGTTCCATTGCTCAAAAAAAGTTGATATGATGCTGTGTACAAATTATGGAACCATTAGCTTGATAAGCCACTCCAGTAAATTACTATTGCGAGTTATTCCGAACAGACTGAAGTCACAATCGGAAAGCATTAACCCTTTCTGAAATGTATCGGGATCATTATATTTATATAATTATCATTATCATTTATATTTCACAATTTCAATAGCTTCAAAAATGCATTCGATCGCGTTCGGCATGATACGATGTGGCTGACGATGAAAAGACATATACCGCACCGTTGACTGTGT
>JASANE010020180.1:0-12981 GCA_030248225.1 Trileptium ribeirensis | reverse complement strand
ATATGTGGTGTACTTCGTTCAGTTACGTATTGCTCGCTATAAATAACCTGTGGAAATTTCATTCAGGAATTTGCATGTCACGTATTCTGGAGCTGGAAGCTAAAAGCATCCAGGTCGAGTTTGGAATCAGAATTAAGTGTTCAAAAATTGATCGAAGCTTCGTTCGATTTCGATCGTTTGCGTTTAAACGAAAACCAATCGTTTAAACTAAATTCGATTAATTTAAGGAATTTCGATTGTGTCAAAATAAAAACAAAAATTTTATAAAACATGTTAGTTCGCGTTTAATTTAGTGAATTTCGACTGTGTTCAAATAAAAAAATTGTAATAAAAAATGTTTGTTTGCGTTAAATTTATCCAATTTCGTTTAAACGAAGATCGATCGATTGCGTTTTCGTTCGATTTCGTCAGCGTTCTATTATATGAGCACTTAATTCTGATTGTAGCTGTAAAATTTGGTCCATTGGAAAGGACAGGTTATTATGGTTACGATCATGAAGTGTGTTACCGTCGTAGATTCGAATGTGCAGCTGTCGGTATATCGAAAGGATAACTGGTTATGCCCGCACCATTTGGATCATTGCTTAAAATGCTTTCTTTGAGTGGACTGAGATTTTCCCTGTTTGATGGTGAGTTATGATATTTTCGCTGAAGGTATTATATAAGAGCAGTTTGGTCTTGTCTGATTCACTGCAATATCTTACAAATATGTTGCCTTTACGTGCCGTCTCTGCCAGAAGTGAGCGCAGTTCCGTCGTTAACTACATAAATTGTTTGTTCCAATAGTGGTTGACAGTCCTGGTTGACGTAGTGTGTGCAGCTGTTCCAACAGTGTTCGATACCAGAGTTTATCCAAAGTGGAGGATTGGGAGTGCCCCCTCCCACTTGGTATTTTTGTTGCCCCCTGGAACAAGCGGGTGTCGCCGTAAATGCTACCTGGCAAATTTTTGGCTTACCCGGTAGAAAACAACCCCCGTTGATATAAAAAACTTGCCACAAATATATTTCTAAAGTTAAAAACTTGATTGTCAGTTATAGTGTTCGATCTTCGTTCGAAACGCAAGAGTCATTTTTTGCTAAGACTGTCTGCCGTGTGATTAAGCTTTCGAATAGACTAACGGTACCTAACGATTTATATTTATCTATTTGAAATTGGCGCCGCTATAGCTAGTAGAACTAATAGTGCTTTATGCGGAACTTGGATGAGATGTATGCTGTGTTTTTGAGACGTTAGATATAATCTAAATCATTTGTTAGTCCAAAACTAATTTGTTTTAAATCCGTTTAAAGCAAGTTAGATCCATGGTTTTAGGAGCCATATTGTGTTTTTGTATATAATATGGATTGAAATGCATTCCACTAGTGTTCCAACAGAGTTTAATCAATAGAACTTTTAAATTCGGATTCAGTCGTGATGCCGACGAAAGGGGAAGACACAAATAGGGGTAACAGGATAACAAACTTTAGCTAAGCAACTGCTGCGCCAACACACTGTAAGTATGCTTTGACGGCCAAATTCTTTTATTAAATTTTCTTTGCTAGTTGTAGATTTTTCATTGGCGGCTAAAAATCTGGAGGTAGGAAGTGAGTCAGTGAAAAGGCTGTGTGGTGGATGGGGTGGTTTAACAGTATCTTATCCTCGATCTTGGAAGCTCGATTCCATTTAGAACGTGAAAATTGGCTTATATTTTACACGCGAGAAGTCTAAATAGGCAGTCTGAAGCTAAAATATGAGACAGCTGTAGGTTATTGTATTAGAATAGGGTTAATGTTTATGACTCGTCCAGAATTATTGCCACTATTTTCAACGACATTTTTTTCAGATTCTGATGCAAACTAAAGAAGTTGTGGAAAAGGTAAGATTATTATTACATATTAATTATGAAGCTTACGCTAGTCACGAAAAATTAGTACCTGTTCGATTGCTATACGCTAACTATTCATGAATAATTTGCGATTATTTCTGAGTGTGACTGTATAGCCGCGGTCGCCTTAAATAACACTGATAGAGGGACCTCGAAATTGATTAAACCAGGTGCTCTTTAAATGCTTTACAAGTGATTAAGTCGAATATTATTTGTGTGATGTTCCGTGTGGCTTGCTTTAGAACGAGCGTAATCTATCAACACTTGTATGATACACCGTTCGTTTTTAGTTAATCCCACTGCTATGTTATCTATATATTCTGGCTTGAGCCAAACGCGGGGGGGCGGCGTTTTGGACTGCCCGCCGTCAAAACGGAGGTACCCGCGTCTACCGCCCCCGGCAAAAATTCGGGTACCCCCGGCTCAAAGGCCCCTGCTGAGAAAAAGTTACGTGTAAACGCGATAAAATTCGGCAAAAAAATTGGCCCACGGCAAAATCCGGCACCCCACGACAGGTGATCCGAGGGGCCTCCGGCTCAAGCCTCCCGGCAATAATTTCCGAAGTTTGGACTAGCCAGATATTAGTAGCCAAACAATTCACAGTAAGTATATAAACTCACAACTTTCAATGCGAGGGGAAAGGGGTGTAAAATTTTTTCTCTGGTACAAACGTTAAAATTGCTATTGTTTTTAAATTCTTCTGTTTATTCATCTGTACTGTCATTCTTACCGTCATTCGTATATAGATGGCAATATTTATTCTCGGAGGAAAATTAAAAGTGGGGGATAAATTTTGCTTAAAAATACTAAATATTTCCACATTTTCATGCATTTTTACTACCGTGAATGTATTTTCAAGCTAAAAAACTACATTTTAGCATTACAAATTGTGGGAATTATTGTTTAAAAAACAATTTGCAAACAAAAAACATAAAGTTTCAGACGTAAAAATTTTTTGGAATTGTTTGAACATGGAGGTTTCGGCTGAGTGGGGGGGCGGACACGGCGGAAAATCTCACGAACTACATTTTAGCATTACAAATTGTGGGAATTATTGTTTAAAAAACAATTTGCAAACAAAAAACATAAAGTTTCAGACATAAAAATTTTTTGGAATTGTTTGAACATGGAGGTTTCGGCTGAGTGGGGGGGCGGACACGGCGGAAAATCTCACGAACATGGGGGGATTTGGAAAGTGGGGTGTACCACTATGGAAAAACCAGAACAGTAAGTTGTACTGTTATTTCGATATTCAGTTGATTTATATATTGTGGTTTTATTATGTAATTCAGTTCGTCCCTCTGTACATACACTAAAGATAAGATAAACCACCTCTACTTGTAATGTAATAGACACAAAAATAACTAACGTTTTCTAAATATAACAGAATCATCCATGAAAATATTGATCAATCTACCGCTTAGGAGCCTTAAGCGAAATGCTTTCTATGTCATTGCCGATATACTACGCCTAAGCATCACATTAAGCTTCACAACTTATAAAAGAGTTAGACTAAATTTGAAGCTAAGTCAGAGGCGGCTGCCGCTCCGAACACCCGCACAAACCGTTATTTTTTTCATTGCGCGACTCCTAAAGGTCACATTGACTAATATATTTATTAGATATGAATAGATTAGTACAACACGTCATATTTTACTTGTCATGAAGGACTTAGCTTAATAGAGCATCTTAGTATTCACAACGTCAATGGTTTTGTCGATATTCCGTCTCAATGAATGAGCGAAAAATGCTGCAGACTGTGCCATTATTGCTAGTATTGCCCAGGCTAACAGGTGCTCAATAATCTGAAGCCATAATTTGTTTCTCTGGTTTGATTTTTTTACTCATTCATGTAACGCAATTACCTGCAGTCTGGGAGTTATCGTCGATAATTTCTTCGTCATCCGTGGTAATCCTCGCTATATTGAGCTACCATACCTTCACCACTTCATTCCGTTTTAAATAATCCTGTAGTTATGTTGCAATGAGGGTCTTAATGCTGTAATATGGGTTTTCTTCTTGGCGAGCGTTTCACTGGCATTTGTTTCTGCGGCAGCAGCTAAATGAAAGCTATGTGTTGTAAATTTTAGCGGCGCTATACCGTTCAACGAGAAGCTGTAAAACTAGAAAATTTTAAATATTGTCACACAAAAAATGGAATAATATAATAATAATATAGATCTTAAACAATTTACTTCTTTGCCTCTTATATTCCGCATGCAATTCAGTTGTAGTAAAAATAACTCAAGTTTGTGTGTCTTATTGGGAAACACAGACGACATTTCGGAAACTAGTATTATAAAGGAGAAGCGGTGCATAATAACTGTTGCCAATAAGTTTGTACATATCACCTTCCATCTATTCATCTGCATCTCTATCAGTTTTTCTTCACTCATCAGCAACTTCTTGTCCTAAATGCTTAACAGCATTTGTTTTTGGCACTCTATAAGTCGATACAATTCTTCACGATGAACATTATCCTGCTTCTTGAGCCTTGCTAGTGTGTTCAAATGTATATGTGTGTAATACGACTTCGTGTAACCTCACAATTTTTGACGTTTTCTGGCCATTTCCCAGGATTATCTTTGTCAAGAGAATCGATCCAAAATACTACGTTTCTTAAACGCATGACACATACACGCAATTCTTATAACTATGCTGACGTTCTTAAACAAACAATATTGTTGCTTGTTTATGCTGCAAAAAGCATACCAGCACCCTAAGTTCAGTATAATTGGCTATTTTGAAACACTTTTATATTCAAAATATGAAATATTTTGCCCTATATATACAATGTTATCAACGTAGTATGAGTCGCCAATAACAAAGCAGTACATTTCAAAACAAACCTTGTTTGGACACCGAAGCTTCCTCAAAATATTCTTCAAATATTTCACGTTCGGCATCGGCATGACCCACCCCATCTATAAAATAAACAATATCACATCATCCGTTGTAAAAAAATTTAGTGACATTTGCACGGGTCTGTCCCTGGCCTCCACATTATTGAGGGGGAGGAGTGGGTAAATACAAGACTCTAGAAAAATTCCCTGTTTGATATTAATTCAGACCATACAAATATGAAAAATAAGCCATGGGAAGGACTTGTTTGTGGCCTCAGTGTGATTTAATTAGGCAGTTACGACTTCTAAAAATACTGCTCTGGTCCAATTTAATGTAGTACAATGTGCATTAAATTGTTTCTTTGTATAGCGTACGTTTGGCTGCGTGTTACTCGTTGTGAGGAGCATTAAGCATCCGAGCAACATCAACGTCGTAGCTTAGTATTTAGCGAGCGCAGGTCTAACGCATACGGCTATGGTTCTGTAACAATTTGTTCAACGATAGTCGAAAAGCAAATAAATTCATGAAGCAATGTGTTAAGTCGATCAAAATCGGACCAGCATTGTCAAAAACACGATAGGTGATATTGAGATAGATGCCATGAGCACATTTATGACCTGGGCATGTGCACTGCCGGTTTTTTATTATTAACACTGGTATTCTATTACAACCTGCAGCACCAAAAATCGTTTTCAGAAAAGTGGATAATCCAAAAATCAACTGAAAATTAAAAAAGCAAAGGATCTTCGACTCTCAAGACAGTGTAAGTCCGAAGAATTCCAAATTTCGACCTACTTTGCCGTTTTCGACTCAAACAAAAAAATCACAAATTTTGATTCGCACCCTTAGGTTCTTTGTTGCGACCTTGCAGCTTTAACTATGCGTGAGGCTGTGGCTGAATAAATCCTTACACACCACGATAAATATTTTTAGACCAGCGTAAATGCTGTATACTTAATGCAGTTGCAGTACATAATTTACCTTGCGTAGTTGCGTCATCAAAGGCTAGTTTAGCCTTTCCTAGCATTTTGTTTCGCGAACACCGTTAACCGTTTTGTTACAGTCACTTAATTTCGGTTAAGTTACATATCAGCCTCGTCATGTTTGACAACCTTGCCTTTAATCCTGTTTATTTTAGAGACAAAACAGTCACGACTGTGCTTCAAAAACACACTGGTTATGAAGGAAACATTCTTAAAAACTTGACAGATTTATCCAAGACTACTTTTTCCTATGCCCGATTGACAAGCACGTATAACTATTCACTCGCTTTGTGAGTAGCATTAAAGTTCTGAGCAAACCATCGTCGTAACTCAGTATTTAGAGAGCGCAACTTTAACGTAAATGGCAAGGTTTGGTAATTATGCAACGATAGTCGAATAATGATAGAGCAATGGGTTAAACCTACTATAATCGGACCAGCGTGGTCAAAACCACTATAGGTCATGTTGAGATAGATTGTTTGAGTATATTTATCACCGCGGTGGATGCACTGCAGGTTTTCTGTGCAAACCACTACTCTAATTGACAACCCGCAACACAAAAGCTCGATTTCAAAAAATAGACAATCCAAAAATCAACTTAAAATAAAAAAGCAAAAATATCAAAAGAGCGTAAATCCGAAAAATGCAACATTGCGCCCAGTTTTGTCGTTCTCGGCTTAAATCAAAAATTCACATATTTGACTCGCACCTTTTGCTTTCGTATAGTCACGGCCAGAATTAAGTAATAATCGATCGAAATTTCGATCGATTTGGATTAAACGAAATTTCCATCGACTTCGATTTCGCGCGATTTGTATGGTTTTCAATTTTGGCGCAGTTGAATTACTTTCAAAATTGCAAATATCGATTATTTTCGATTAAACGGAATTTCTTTCGATTTGGATTGTTTTCGATTTTAGCGCTGTTAGATAAATTTCAAAATTGATAAATTTCAATCATCTTCGATTAAACGAAATTTCGATCGATTGCGATTTCGATCGTTTTCGATTGCACTTATTTTTAGCCGCGACTGTACAAAAGCTAACGGTGCGAGTAAAAATTTGTGAATTTTTGATTTAAGCTATTTATGCATTCTAATCAGTAAGTCATCATCATCTAGCGACGGGCACTGGTTGCTTAGCGCTAGCGTAAACAAGGTCTGACCACTGATCAGAAAATTCTTGTATGATGCTTTCTTTTATTTTCTTTTAGCATCATATATAGACCAATAATTTCAAGTTTCCTAGGGTAACCAACGTATGTCTAATAAAGGGCGGCGATTTGAGGCATAGCGCAAGTGTTTAGTCTACGCTCCATGCGTTACAAGCACAATCGGTGTGTTGTAATTTACGCATGGCGGTGCAGTGGAAGACATTTTTTGCTCTGGGTGCTCTAAAACTGACATATTGATGGGTACATAAATTTAATTAGCTTCCTGTCTCTTCAAAGTTCCAGAGCGGCAATAATGTCATCATAATGCATTAAATTTAAAGTAAAAGTTATTTTTAATACACATTTTAAATCCACTGCGCTTTCATTTCTTCCTATATCTGTTTTACTATATATAAGTTTCGAAGACAAGGTTCCTGATTAGGTTTAAATGGACGGTTCCAGTTATTCTCTGATCAGGATGTAACACATCGTTTTAGCATTAACAGAGCCGGTTTCTCTAAGATTTGAAAAGATTGCCGAGGCAGGTACCAGGGCAGCTCTTCGTCATAAACTGGCGTGGGGGGAGAGGCGATGCGGTGCTGATGCAGTCAAGGGGTATGAACTGTGGGCACTACTGGTTAAATAGGAGGCGTAAAAGCCCAAAAATTTTCAAACGTCAATGTTTTAATGAAAAACGCTAAAATTGGTAATAAAAGGCCTCAGAAACGGTATAAAAAGACTATTTAGGGTTAAGGCAACTTTTCACCGTATTTTTACTTTATTTAATCGACTTTTTAACTTCAGAAGAGGGCTTTTGTAAAAATTTTATCAAGTTTACATATCAATTGGGAGTGTTATTACCGGTGAGGGAAAAGCAAAAAATTGCTGGGGGGCACGAAAGACAAATTTTCACCGTACATTTACAAGGCTATATTTATCATATACTAACTAATGTCCAAGCACAACTTTATGGATATATCATGACTTACCGATATGCACAGTTATGTATCTTGAAGTGATTTTAAGTATAACGGATGCTACCGAGCGATTACGAAATGAACCGGGGTTATTTTAGAGGGGGGAAGGGGGCGACCCCAAGGATCGGCTTCCCCCCCCTCCCGGCGAGCTCCCCCCTAGACACCGACCCCTACTTTTTCGCAAAAACGACCCCTTAAAATTTACGTTTTTTCAAAAAAATTGACCCTTAAGGGGTCACTAGAAAATTTCTAACTCATATACACGCATATCGTAGGCTAAACGACCGATTATTTGGTCACCAAACCTAAAATATGCATATATACTATATATTATGGCCAAAAACTCAAAAAAACCAGCGCCACAGAGGTATGTTGGGACACCTGAAAAAAATGTATTAATTTTTATAAAATTACTGACCCGTTAAGGGGTCGTGACCCCTAGTTTCCGAAATGACCCCTTGCTACTGACCCCTTAGGGGTCAGTAAATTTTTCCGTTTACTGACCCCTATCTGGGATTGCCTAAAATAACCCCGGATGAAGAATGTTATTTTTATGATTACTTGTTTTTTGTTTTACCAGCCTATGTTTTTTTAAAGTGGAGACACCTATTACCTAGTATTTTGGTATTTAGATGGGTGAAGAAGTAATTTACGGCGACACGGACTCTATTATGATAAATACACGGTGTACAAGTTTGGCAGACGCGATGAATGTGGGGAGACGAGTATGTTTTTCGTATTTTTACATGCCTTAGCTAATTTGTACAATTTATGACATGGAATCGTTATCCTAAATGTTTTTTGCTTCAGTGTAGCTCTGCTTCGCTTCATTCTTTGTCAGTGCGCTAATTAGTCTTTATTACAAGTAGTCCACTTTAAAACTGAAGAGGGCTAAAATTTGTACCGCCGTAAGCAAAATTACAGCGCTTGATTACACGCGGAAAATACTGGGCGCGTATAAGCACCCAGAAATTTTCAAATTACAAGGTTATTTTTGTTGCGCCCACAGTTTAAGAAAATTGAATGGGTACGCGTAATTTGCTATAAGACCCAGTAATTTTCAGATGACATTGTTATTTCTGGTGTACCAACAATTTCGAAAATTACTGACTGAGTCCAATTTATTGATAACCTTAAATTTTCAAATTACAAGTTTATTTTTGTTGCGCCCACAGTTTAAGAAAATTGAATGGGTACGCGTAATTTGCTATAAGACCCAGTAATTTTCAGATGACATTGTTATTTCTGGCGTACCAACAATTTCGAAAATTACTGACTGAGTCCAATTTATTGATAACCTTAAATTTTGTCGGTCATTTAAAATGGTGTCTACCGCAATAAAAGTGAAATTGCTAAATGCTAAGACGGTGATGTATGTCGAATCTACGTGGTAAGCTTTAGTGGTAAAGTCGTTTTTGGTTAAATCCATACTTTATTTTTTAATTTTTGATATGCAGGGCTCCAGCTTTAACATGAACGTTATGCCTAGATTGTGATTTGGTGAAATTACGTTAGTGATGCAATTATGCCAGATTATTTAGTATACAGAATTATAATTTTACATTGAACACAGCAGATCATCAATATAACAATAGTATTATTGAAGCTCCTTTATTTGCATATCATCGTGTAGAGCGATCTCAAAATGCCGTTTGTTGTTGCGCTTTAAAGATGCTGGCTCGTTTGTCATATAAACTGACAAATAATGTCTGCAAGTCCGCGAAGCTTGATGCTTTGAATCCGTGTCAACCTAACGCGACAAAATCAGGGAAACAAACATAAGGGATTTGGAAATGCGGTCAACTCTAAAGGTGAATTTATGCAGATTTCATAGCATAATGTGTACAAAAAGTGGGCAGTTTTGTCTTTATCATTCAGTTTCAAGAAACTGAAATATCTAATGGATGATTGTATTTTAGTTTCTTGCCCTAAACGCTTAGAGATCTTTAATGAACCCTAGTTTGAGATTGTAATCTCTTACCGATAGCTAAAAAAGACAAAAATCTCCAAACAACTAGCGACAAGACACTAAAATATCTTGCAGTTATACATAACGGATTTGTGCATCTAATGGCCAACTGTTAGTAACTTTTATTTCTTGCAGCCAGCTGTGGAAGTCGCTGGTCAGCCGTTGCAGGGCACTTTATATGTGTACTAAACATACTAACGAAACATATTGATCTAGTAACCATTAACCAAGATGCAACGATTTATATTACCTAGTTTAGTACCTGCCGGTCATGTGTAGCTATATGCTTATTGTAAACTAATATGCTAGGCTAGATTCATCTGTTCAATAATAGACCTCAAAGCCGGCGTTTCCCAACTGTGAATCTCGTATAGGCTGCCTGCAGTCTGTTTGTGTGTAGTATTCGTATTTTAGCCGTTGAATTGTACGCCGTGTAGAGCGGTCGTTGCAATTTGAGCAACTTTTCTAAGTGCTGAAGTAGCCGTTACAAAACAATAAAAAACTTTGTCACTGAATATTGCAAGGAAAAAACTAACGTCATAATACAAAATTAAACGAATCTTCAAACATTACAATTTTTTTGTCCACAGACGGCACCACATTATCACAAATAAGCGCTACAGTTTGGGGAGCTTACCCCGACACATAGCCGTACACCTATATCCTCCAGCTGGAAAATTGACAAACGTTTATTAAAGTTCCATTGTAAAGTTAAAAATTTCGATTAATTTGTGCAAAAAATAGTAAAAAATTGCTTTTGGATTTAATAAAGACGGTTTTGCAGCGCTGGTGAAGCCATTTATTAACTATTTTAGCGTTTTTCGTTAAAAACAGAGTTGAAAAATTTTTAATTCCTGACGACACCGGTTGCGGTGGGGCCACCCTTTATTTCATGCCCCCCCTTGAAAATTTGGCAACCTTCGCTCCAAACCAGGGCGTGGCCAGCTCATGGCAAAATTTCAGCGAAGGGTCAGCGCAGCGCAATGATGTATATTTAAAAAATACCGTGAAGAATACTATGATAACGATATGAATTTGGACACTTCGTTGTTTGACAATTCTATGTGCTAGAGCCGGATGTACGTATGGTGCTAAAGTTACATTTGGGTCATACAGATCTTTGTAAATCAACCTCTAACTTAATAACTCGAAAATAAGGATAATAAAAATATAGAATTGGAAATTATGCATTGTTACTTCCTCGGATTGCTTTATATTTTGCAATATTGTTCTAACAGGTGAAATATGGTCAGCCGCCCAGCTCCTGCGAAATGCTCAATGTAATATTTGTCAATGTTTGTAAGGGTCAATTGAGATTTGGAACACATGCAGACGGCAATTATTGTGAACTCATATAGACTCGTGCTTTTTGATATTTTACAGCTACGTACGTCAATGTTGTGCAATATATATATTGCGTATGTGCAAACGCAACTAGTGCGAGCAAAACATGTACCGAAGCAGAGTGGTTTGTTTTATGGTGCTAGCTTATCTGGGAATGCTGAGAACGGTAGATCAGTTGTGCATATCCAAGGCTTTCAGCTGGCAAATAGCTAGAAATTTTCAGATTCGATGCGTTTCAATAATGACATCCATATTATGGGAAGCATAGAATTGTGTGTCGCCAGATAGAGCTTATCTCTCCGGCCAAAATCAGTATACATTTCAATGTTTCCGTCAGTTACCAGCAGGGAGTAGCCGGAATTACGGTTCCGGCAAAATTTGGGTTCCGCTTACTAGTTTCCCATTAATTATTGTGGAATCAAAGTTTCGGTTTCATGTATTTTGTATCTGTATCTTCACGGCGAAATTTGTAATAAATGTTTTCCATTATCTAGTCAAAATTAGCTAACAAACTAAACCACAAGTACAGCACTATTATTGGTGCTATTTGTATAACAAATACCACTTTGGAATCCTTGATTGCGTGTTGATCCCAACAACTTTTTCTCCACATCTACGAAACAGTTGAAGTGTTCCTTAGTTTAGAACTTGTTAGCTACGTCACTGCGCAATGGCTCCTACTTAATATCCTGTGACCATCATCTACTGCGAATTTGTATCTATCGGTTAATTTATTGTCACATGCTCGTGAGAGCATAACTTAAAGCAATTTCCAGTATATAATTTCACTTTGCTGAAAATTTGTCTAACACTAATGACAACGGGTTCATTACCTAATGCAGGGTTCCAAACTGTGCTTCCTGAGCACCCGTCAAAGAAACCGATGTGCAAAAATACCATGCATTGTATTAAATTATGAGAGGCACGGGCTGTGAATTGTCGGTGCATAATTGTGGCTTCCCCCCAAAAAAGTTTGAAAAATGCAGGACCACTTGCTAAGTGGGAATAAGGAGTGTCGACAAAATGCCAAAATCTTGTAACAACTGCCCAATTTGCCTTTTTGTGTCAAATCTACTATACATGCGACGTGTGAAACGCATTTTGGTCCAGATTTTTTTCACAGACTAACGAAGGCAAACTTCATGTACTGAGAAATTTTTAAAACAATAAATTAGCTTTTGGGTTTCACTGTGCCGGTGGATAAATTTGCTGTTCCAGACAGTAGAATTTTTCCTCTAGTCACGCAGGAATTGTTCGTCTTAACCTTATGTAAAAATGATGCTAGGTGGAAACATTCGAATATTATAAATGACAGCTTTTAAGAAAAACTGTGCGTTGTAGGACTCGCCGAATAACCGGCTTTCTACGTAAGTACAATTGCGAACATCGTATCCGGCTAGCCTAAAACCTGTAGACCCAGTATAGCCCTCAACGTACAGTTAACTGAAAAAAATGCCGAAATTACACAATTTGGTTACCGAAATTTGGCGTTTGTATACTTGAGACGGGAAAGACGTAACCAATGTGCTTATAAAAGAATTAAACCAATGTATTTAACCTGTTAAACAACTTTATCTCAGGCCAGCTTTCATCTCCAACAAACAAGAGTTTATTTATACTTCCTTTTATTTCACCTTAGTGATACGGCCAGGTTCCTGTTCAACCTATAAATTGCAGTTCCGGTTCAGCTAATTTCGCTTACAGTTACTCACTGATAACCAAGTGGGATTAGGTATCAATTTTGATTTATGCTATTTATTCCTTATGATAGTTAGTATACATATAGGGTTGCGAACTACAGCTTTGTCGGTTCTTTGGCGTTGTATCATTTAACTAAGACGGTATAG
>JASANE010020178.1:0-33739 GCA_030248225.1 Trileptium ribeirensis | reverse complement strand
GCCCTCTCTAACGTTCCACGTACAATTAAATTGAAAAATTCCAAGTTGGAGTATATATTTGGTGCGCACGTTTTGCGATGTTATTCCCTTGTACCGTCCCGCAGTTACAAATATACACCCAATGTAGGTTGAAAACGACAAAATCAACATGTTTAACGTGCTATGTAATCTTATAGGCACTTAAGTAACTGCAACAAAAAAGAAATTTAAATAGTCAAAATTTTAAAATTCTTCTTTTGGGGTACATCTACAGTCTCGTAGGTCCAATAAGGCTCCTCGCACAAAAATGTGATAACAGTAAATGTTGCATTTCTTGAAGTGAGGATTCTGGTACCCATTTTCGATTGGATGAATAAGACAATAGTTACAATATAATATATTGTGGACCCCAACGTACCAAAATGTAGCAGACTCCAATTAGTGTCGGTTTTTGGGAATTTGGGAACGAAATTATTGAAGCTGCGCAAATACAAAGTTCATTGCGTTCTTTGATTGTGCTACATGTGGAATAATTTTTTCGAAAATCAACCAATCTATTGTGGACTTATGAAAGACGCAAACAGACAAAAAATTTTTTGACGTAGTTGGCTGCTGATTGAAGAAACTCTGGACACTTCGATCGCTCAACAGCAATAAATTTTTTAACCCATAAGTTTTCTAGGCAATATTCAATATGAGTTAAGTTACCCGGATTAATCGATCTAATACTTGGCCAACGTCGCCACCGGGTTCCATGGAAATAATTCGTAAATGATCTTCTTCGTTTACCCAAACAAGAAAAGTTTTGTCGGAATTATGAAAGATTCCTCGTCCAACTGGCCAATACCGACATGCATTCGCTGCTTGCAAAAATCTAAAAGAGCAGGAAAACTATATATAAATGAATATATATTTACCGTTGGGTGTAAAGCCTAGGTACATGGAGACAATACTTCAGCCATCAAACAATGATTCCTTTTGCAGCTTTATGCAGACGGTAAGTGTGCATAACAGCTTCGCTGAATATGTCTGAAAAATGGCTATCGACGACGAGCCATCATTCGCACCTGCAGAAATTTAACTGAGTGTCGTTTATCTTACTAGTGGATATATTTATCCAGTTTGACCATACGATAGGTTATCAGGTTTCCTAGCTGCGGTGGTATCTATTAGAGCTAAATTTTCAACCCTTGGCCCGGCCCGGCCCAGCCGACACCTGATTTCCAACAATTCGGGCCGGGCCTAGAAATTGCAGATCCGGGCTGGGCTGACCTTGATTTGCAACCGGCCGGGCCAAAATTTGACTGCTCCGGGCCGGGACCAGCCTAGCCAGACCCAAAAATTTCGGCCCGTTCTCACCTCTAGTATGCATGGAGTGCTAAAATGCAATTTTTACTACAAAATATACATCTCGGGAAAAGCTTGATGGAAATTCCTCAATTTTTATCATTTTATGCGATCATAGTAAGGCACATACACGTGAAGTCATTTGCCTGTATTTGCTTCTGTTCGTAAGAAAGGGCAAAACAATTCCACCATTTTCCTGACGAAAATCAGTTGAGATTATGTTATCGTATGAACATCGTTAAAAGAAAACTTAGCTAGTTAAAGTATTTATAGTGTTGATGACATACAGCAACATACTTGTAGCAATGAAATAACCCGCACATCACTTTCATGAGGCAATACTAAATTATCAAAACCTGCTATTTTGCGCCAACATCATGCTATCATTAAACTACAACTTGTAGCTTGGGATTGGTTGCATAACCTAGTTCACATTTTCCTAGAGCATGTCCTTTACCTCAGCTCTAGGTCAGCTCTCCTAACTCACAAAATATGCAAATGCCAAGACAATGTCGTCTTCGCCAGCGCAAAACATCCTGTAAGTTTGATCAACATTTTGTTGGATTTTGATGCTATCATCTACTACTTTGAAATTTTGATAAATATTTATCGTAGATATGTTCTATAAGGTGGCTGTGTTCTATAAATACTTTTGACTTTTTAAGGGTTTCGGATCTTTATTAAGGAATTACCGGATGGCACCCGTATTCTAGACCGTGCAGGTCGATAGAGAGGGCGTAGACAGGTAACCCCACTAAGTGATTCTGAATTAGAGGAGCTGATATTGTCGTCATTGACGTGAAATTTGGAGATTGATGTTGATGGCTGAGGGCTTTTGCGATCACTTGAAACAGTTCCGCGACCTGTCAATAGTGATGATAGTGGTTCATCATCAGAATTGTCACCGTTTTCTTGTGATGCTGGAGTTGTGCCACTATTGCGTTTAATCCCGTACACTTCCATATCTCAGGATGTGCTATGACTCCTGACGATTTTCTCTGGTCGCACCATATCATTCTAGCACCGCCTGTAATTTTGTCACCTTTGTGCATTACTGTTAAGTCGTTAAGCGTACAGTAGTGCCAAAACCCTCTGCTTTTATTGTCCCAATACTTCAATAGTGTTATCCACCACTCTGAAAATCCACTGACGACTGGTTTTACTCATCCTGATATATATGTATTAGTTCAAACATTGGCAGTGCCTGGATAATAAATCTGCTGAAAATAAATGGTAATTTGCATAGCATTAATGTGACGAACTATGATAAATATAACATATGTCCAACTGGTAATTTACTTGCCAAGATCCGAGGGACGTAAATCCACTTCTATAACTTTTCTATGTAAGAAAAACGTAAGTACGGATTTACGTTTTTTCCGTTAGTCAGTTTGTGCTAGTTTGGACTTAAGTTCACTGCATAAAATGTATTTGCAATATGCTGTTGCATAAGAAGGACTTACGCGCTTTTGCTAACTAGTAGGACTTTTCACGGGCTATTCAATAGTGCTATCAGTTCAGTTTTGGCAAAATGTGGACTTACGTCCGTCGGCCATAATTGCCCTTTGTATTTGTTCAAAACGCTCCCGTTTCGACATAGTTAACAAGCCAATCATGATTAGATCGCTCCGCTTAACGTCAATGCGGTCGAGTATAGATGTTCTTCCACGCATTTTAATTCTGCGATTTTTTTGTTCCTGGCTGCCGACAATCTTGTTCTTGGAGAATTTTGTTTTCGTAGATTTTGGCTCCGAAATTTTATTTGCAATATATACAATTTTTTATATACAGCGTTGTTGCTTGTTTATTTTTAGCATATTTTCCGCAACATTATCATAAACAATTTCAAGTAGTCAAAGTGCGCATTACAGCCACAGCCAAAACACATCATGATTAGGCGGAAAATATTAAGGATAATTCATTAAATTGGTACTACAGTCATATAGCATACTCTATCGAATCACGTTGTGTTGGACCCTATCCTTCCTTACTTCATTCTTAACTTTAACAAAGTCGCGTCTAAAGGTGGTATAACCTGTATCGTAAGTTACAAGTTGGCGGCTCGCATATTGTGTTAGGCTTTGGTCAGATTCTATATTAGTTCCGTCTTCAATCGAAATATGTTTTAACTACTTGTTCAGTGAAATCTAAGAAAAGTTTGAATTTGCATATATGCTAAATGTATAACTGTCACGGTTAAAAATACTTAGTCTCGAACGTTATCCTTAATTAGTCGTCAAAATCGAGATACTTGAGTTATGCTAAATTCCACTAGGTCGTTTGATACGGCGTGAAATGGTTTCGTAGAATATATTAAGGATAAGAAAAAATCTGCAACACAATCAACGTTTAAAGACAACAGATATTATTAACAGATAACAGACGGACATTTATATAACAATAGACAACAAACATTACTCTCCACGTCAAAAATATTAATCTTATTGCTATTCTGTCAGACTTGATGTCAGTCTACCGTTTATGCTTAAGTCCACTTTCGATGCATATATACATGATGAATAAAATTAGCCGAAGCACTCCCGTACGTCGTATTCGATTCAAGATACGTATATATAACGGATAATCTCACCGGTCTCCTTCTTTGAACAAAAAGTGATCAGCAATAAGCTGGTTTTGTACTTCTTTTGACATTCCGTCTAGTGGATAATAAATTCCTTCTAGTTCAGGATCTTCAATGGTTTCCAAGGTTTCCCGTACCTTCTTTTCCATCACTTTATAGTTCTATAATGGGTAAAATAAATCGAAAAAATACAACAGAAACATATTTACCAGTGAAAAGAAATTAAAATTTACCGGTACCAGCAACCGGAACCGTAAGTTCGAAACGGAGCCGGAACCTACACTTATAGATCGACATAAATAGTGAGAGAAACGAAAGAAGAAATATAGCTACTATGGATTTAAAATGTTTTAAAAATAACTTTTACATAGAACTTAATGATATTGTGATGATATTACTGTGTCTCTGATATCCTAAAAATGTTGAGGAAGCTACAAATGTTTTATTTTTCGAGTTGGCTTTTGTCGTATTTTGCATAAGTTCTATTATAATTTCTTGCGTTAAATGCGCTACATCGGATGCGCACACAACGCAGGGCCCGCAAACTACATAATTTCTTTCTATTTTTTATCGTCTCAACTTAATAAGCGTAAAGTTGCTACATGACGTTCAGTGGGAGACTTGAAATTATTGGTTTCTCCGGTACTGAAAGAAAAATACTCAAGGTATGTTATAAATTTCTGAACAAAATGCTATAAACTAGACAAACTGTGATACTACTCCGCACACTTAACAATAAATACAGTTCACTACCAAGAACACAGTTCCTGGCTTCGTTATGATACTTAACTCCAATGTACCTTGATTTTCAAAATTTACAAGAGCACTGTCTAGTGTTTGAGGCTATTGTAGACAAGCTTTATGTTGCGGTGTCACGTTTAATTTAGTTTCCTTTTCAAAATACTTCTAAAATTCATATTCTGTTATGCCTAAGGGATTGTAAAAATTCAAATTTTGCAACATACACCACAGCTTCCTGAACTGGCGAATTAAGTGCTACAAATACCGGCCGGATATTTTGTTAATATAAAATGAAGATGACCACTTTCCATAAGTTAAGATGAAAACTTTTACTGAAAGTATTTGTCTTACTTATGATTTACACGATAACTTGCTGTGGTAAAATTTTGTTTTTTCCTGGTTGTATTGGAACATGGTTACTGTCTATATAAAGATGTATGATTTTAACACAACGGCAGTAACAAATGAAGAAAAGTTTTAACAAAATTGTACGACGCTCGCCGCCAAACGTTCCGGGTTCAGTTCGTAGCCGTGGCAAATGTTTGTTCACGATTGTACAAGATACACTTTATAGATCAAGAAGAAAGGGATTATTCAAAATATACTCTTACTCAATTAATTACCAAACTTCAATTAATGCCAAACAAAATCGCTTTGAAATTAGATACCTTAAATTATATATTTATAAAAGTTAGCAGAAGTTAGGAAGTTTGGTCAGCTATGTGATGAAAAGCCGATTGTTCAAATTGTCACATGTACCTATTATTTGAATTGGCTTTCATTTCAGTTCATTTGTGACAACTACATTTATTCAACATTGTACTGACTGTATCACTCACTGCCGGTATAGTGCATTTAGTTAGGTTGCATTATAATGCATTCTTACAAACGCTGTGTGTTTCAAATGGCTCCCGTTATTGAATCCTGCAATTAATATATACGTTATACCGATGTAATTTGTAGATGTCCCCTTATAATTCCATCGTTAATCGTTGAAGTATAAATGGTAAACCAGCGTTAGAGGTAATACGCATTATTAGCTCTGTTGACAATAAAGACATAAAACAACCACAATCGAGATGTTAAAATGCATTTTTCCTTTTGTGGTATATAATCCACTCTAGTTTGCTGTTACGCAAGACATGGTCAAAATAAAAATGGTAAGTGCAAACCTGATATTTAGTCTGGTATAACTGTTATTACATTTGCACTGCTAATGATTACCTGTTCCGATAAGCATGGGTTAAACGGGTATCCTTCAAGTGATCGTCCACATCGAATTCGTGTAGACACAATGTATTTTCCATCTGGATCCAAATCCGGAAGTTCGTCAATTTTGTCGTCTCCTAAATCGGTCGGCGGCTGACTATCTGTCGGTTTAAAGCCACGATGATATTCTTCGATCACCGGGTCGAAAAGGTCTTTAAACACTCTGTATGATTCAGCATCGGGTGCATAAAGGCCGACCCCCGAATCTAAGTTCTTGACACCTAAAACAGGAAAAAACGTCTATATTTTTGCTATTTCCCGCTATTGTAACATAATTAAATTAATATTCATTCTAAGCCATTGATCGATTTCTTAAACGGTAGTCTCATTACCTGAACCTGTTTGCATTTCAACAAGTAACTTATTAAAAGCTACTTTGTACAAATATAAATATTTATAATATAATGACAAATCTCTAGATTGCTTCTTTAAAGATAATGATGTCACAGAGTTTATAGTGTTAACAATACTCTGATTCTAAGATTTCCGAGGCTAGTTAAGGCTGAATGTCCATTCTCTCTGGGAAAACTATTGTGTTTAAAAGTTTTGTTCAGAGAGTAAACCGCGGAAAAGGTTGAAAACAACAGGGTTAGACGAAGGCTCCAGCAAGCAAAAACGCATAAATCAAGGCATGCGGCTATTTGTATTTATTTATTATATTATATTTATTATTATTACATTACTAATTTCCAAAATTATTAATATTTGTTCGAACTGCTTTAAATCAAGTCTTAATGGATTCTTTAATACTCTTAAGATCTAAGATTTCTAATTCTAATTTCATGCTTCTAAAAGAGTGTAATATTCAGACGAGCATGGCATCGCAGGTAGATTACTTACTATTTTTGAACGACGCTTGGAAAGCAACGTTTGAGCATTTTGCCCACTATCGTTGTATAGCTAACATATGCGTGGATTTGTCTAGAAGTACTTAGTTTGTCAGTTAGTTTATTGTGTGCGTATTTGCATATCACATAAATGACATGACGTATAACACTGTGTTGATGAGAAAATCAGGAAGCAAAGCCACAGTTTGACGGATATGACAAAATAAAGAATACGAAAACACAACCAACACGGTATTTATGGTGTTTAGACTCGCAAAATCGTTTTGACCCTTCCTTGTTTCCAGAAAACCAAAATCCCGTTGCACCAGTGGTTGCAAAAATTAGTTCACGACCAAATAATGTACCCTGCAGAGAAGCAACAATATGGTCATTGATTATCGGTGTAGCGAACGTCACCTACCGTTCATCGGCCTTCGGCCCCCCAGGGACTCATCGATCGGCGAAGGGGTGGGGGTGCGCGTTTTCAGCACCACCAGAGGAGAGTTAAGCCCCTGCCAAGGGGTCAGTGCTTGGGGTCTGCCGCATCAGAGAGGTAACCTCCCTTGTCCTGCTATGAGCTTATATGGCTACCAAAGTATTAGCAGTCCCAAGCCAGCTTAATAATGAACTGTGGCAAAAGCTTTTCATCGATAGCTCCAAAAAGCTGTAACCATTACTATTTATTTAGCGTGTTTTGAGGTTCTGTTACTTAGAAAAGTGCGTTATTGCTCTCTGTATTGTTAGCGAAAGATGTAATTTCTTGGATTAACCAGTGTATTTAGTTTAAACATTCAAACGGTAATTAGTTGCACTGATTTTTCATTCTGAATAGGAAATTCTATGACATTGTGTTCTCCAAAATCCATCCGTTATGGGTTAGCGAAAAATATTGGGTTATTGGTTAGGTTTGGAAAATAGGTTAGGAAAGCGTATAGCGAAACCATAGGTTTTTCTTGCCTCACAGTAATTTTCCCATGTTTAATTTTGCTAAATAATTTCTGTCTATAAATTCAGCAGCACTAGTTTTGAAGAACATAAACACGGAAATAAACAACTTTTATTTATGATCACCATATAAAAATTAAACAATGGAAACGGAAAATATCGTAACAACGTAACATTCAGCACATACATACTTTAAAACTTTTACTTTTGATATCTAAGTGGCGGTGAGGCAAAACGAAAATGACATAGCAACCTGGGACAACACTGGTCATATGACACCTCTAAACCTGAATTTGATAAAATGCTGAAAATGTATTTTTTTCAGCATACAAACAGTGGCAATCGGCCGGTCGGCGCAGTGCGGTGCGTATTTGGCGCCGCCTATGGGTTAGCGCCTCCGAGAGGGTCGGGAGACCTGTCAGGCGGATCAACGCTTTGTGCCGAAGGGTTGACGCCTCGTTAGGATAAACGCCTCTATTCCTTAGGATCATGTCATAGGATCCTGCCAATACGTCTACCTTTAAGAAGAGTTGACGCCTCATTAGGATAAACGCCCTATCTCTCTTAGGATCATGTATGATCTCAAGGTATTAATGGGAATATCTTGGCAGTGCGATCTGAACGAGCTGATTTTCGAATAGGCTGCTTCTTAAATGTAGCAAAACGGATGTACAACGACACAATAACGAAACGTAGTTATTTATGATTAACATAAAGAATAATTCACAATCACAAATGCTAAAAATGTTGTGTATGAGTGTCAGAACAAACTTTCTCTACAAATCCAAATCTCCGCTGATATACCAATGTGAGTTTGGCATTTAAATATATTATTTTAAAATAAACATGAAAATATAACCGATCATTTGAAAAAATACATCATATATATATGAGATGTAATATGTCCACAGTACCCGACAAGTCGTACCAATATATGCCTAGCTGGACTGCTGTTTTTGTGTTGTTACGCCAACTAATGGGGCTCTACTTGATGGAGTTCAATATCGCAAAACCGTTGTAACAGATTGAAGAAATACGCTTCAACTATCGCCCATGCATTACTGACAATTTAATACATTGAGTCAGTAAATTTTGATATTTGTCTCTTCTATCACAATCTTCGTTTCAAGCTACAATCCGATATCCTTGATGACGCAAAATATTTATATACAAAATATTTAAAATTTGGGTACATTGAGTTCTGTCTTATGCGTTTTTCGTAGATTATAGAATGCAGACAGGGTTTCGTTTTGCTTTATCACAGACACATCTTTTCAAATACACTCAGAAGTAGCACACAGCGCCGGCTATAAATGGCACCAAACACATACAAAGAACGTTCCCGCACCGCACCTGGCCTGTCCTGCAAATATCCTAATTGGCGGTATTATATACCTACACGCATATGTACTAATATATTATCTTCATGTATACTGAAAATGAACATGTTTCAAGATACATATATATTCAACTTCGCGGCACGATGTGTCTAGGACAATATATTTTCAAAACTTAAGTTTTGTAATCTTGATTCATTTAAGGACAAAATCTAGCCACAACAAATGTGAATGATTTTGAGCTTGAAATAAATAGTTGTCCGGCATAGACACACCCGACTGAATAACATCAAGCAACGTAGCACCAAGAGCCGTCCGCTTGTGTTTGTTAGCTTCCATAACTTCATGAGTGAAATGTCGCTTTAGCAATGAAGTACAGTCCTCTGCAGCTTGTAGCACTGTATAGCCTTCTTCAATTGCACGCACTGTATCTTGATCCACTAGAGACTCTGTCTGAGATTCTTCAATTAAACGCTCTTTTGCGCTATAGTTTTCAACGCATTTAAGTTCACCGTTGTATTGATTTCGAAACATTGTTAAGCAAAATTTATGTATATCTCTATTTTACCGCGTTATGATGTTATGTTCCTATCTACTATTGTTAGACTACAGCGTTTGTTGTCTATTCTAAGTTTTGAGCTAAAAAGACAATGCATCGGAAAGTTGACGACTGAGACCTATAAGGTGGTTCTAGAATCCGTGATATACGCATTACTGATATTTTACACAAACCATTCGGCTACTGTGCTCAACAATTCAATAATCTTAAAATAATTTATAAGCAACCATACTGTACTGATACTGGATCCAATTTATGCAGCAGTTTAGTAAACCGATGTTCAGCGCGTTCAAGTTAAAAAAATTGTCAAAACTGTTGCAATATAGATTTTGTGGCTGAATAAACTTTGCGCAACAAAATGGTTTCTCAAAAAGTAAGCTACCCACTCAAACCACAGGCTTGCAATGCCATAACTATATACGGCGGTCAGACCGTAGGGGTTAACGTCATTATTTTTAATACTGATTAGCCAGATGAAAGCTGATGGTTAGCCAATTCTGTCCTGCAAAATGGGCATGCCATTTATTTAGTAGTAATATCTAAAGTAAATAGAATGGTCTAAATCGACAGTACACGTCTGTCGCAGGACACCAAAGTCAGCATAAAAGCTCAAGTCAAATAGCGTCAACCATTCCAAAGCCATTTTAACAGCGAAATCTGCATGAATCTTCGTCCAAGTTCGTGGTTTTGAATATGGTCTATTCATTATTTTAAAGGATGTTAGGAATATATAGATAATATAAATAAATGAAAAGTAGAAGGAGTGAAAACCATCATTTTTGATCTACTTACATAGTATGCTCATTATAGGTTAGTTAGCAATTTACCATTGCCAAATTTTAATCTAAATATCGCGAATCATATTCAAGCATTAGTAACAACCGCTTTACCAATGCCATTTTGACACAAAATGGCTATTTTTCACTCTATTCAGATGGTAAACAGGCTATCGGTTAGATATAGGCCTGCACTTGCAACGGCTCAGGTCACCTGCATTGTGAAAATTATCTCTTTAGCAATTACCATGTTATACACGGAAACAACTAATTTCAACTTGATATTTGGTCTAACACTGGGAGTAGATTAACCATTGGTCATGGAAAAAGAGGCATAGAAATAAATGATTGTGCAATTTTTGTTAATCGTTATTGTTGATAGTGGTTAATTGCAATAGATATAAGGTAAAAATTAGGGACATCTGCCGACCCGTTCATGAGCTGTACTCGTTATAATAGTAAAATCGGCATTAATACAGTAACCAAGCATAATCTATCTTTAGCGCAAAATTACAACAGTAGATGAAAAATGATGGTTCTACCCACCCCGCACCTCACGTGGGGCGTTAGAGATTTTGGATGTTGCTATATGTTACCGTCGAATTATATGTATACTATATACATACATATATATATATATACATATATATATATACTATTAATTATAAATTTATAACAATAATTGTTGTCGTGAAGATTTAGTAATAAAATTACAAATTTTTGTTCTACAGACAAAGTCACAATGCACAGGCCTTTAGGGAGATTAATTACCTTGTTTTCTGAAATTATTGCGCTTTTACGTAAGCAACAAATCTCTATATTGTATGGCTCATTATTTTTCCAGAACTTTATGCGGGTTATTAAGTTCTGAGAAAATTACTGTTTTCCAAAAATTACTCAGTATTCCTGCTATAGCCGCATTGTTTTAATTTTTTACTTCATAGTAGACTTAAATATCGCTTGCTATAACATGTTGTGCTAATATATGTGAATTATAGCAAATATAGCTTGGAAGTATATTAATGCGTACATAAAACGATTCGGCCGTATCTGCTGCCTTATCAAAACGGCTATAGGCTACCGTGACGTTTTTTATTTTATATTTATATATAAATACAACAAAACACAATATATATGAATGTAGCAAACATGAATTTTTCTTCATTTATTAACTCTTGACACCATACTGATATATATTAATTGATACTTTCGCTAACACTCATGGACTGTGTGGTCGTAGATAAACGCCGTAACTGAAGTGTATGCAACAGCGCAAAGTATGTAGCCAAGTTCTGCTGGCCATCCAACCACTTTGTCAAACATTTTGAAATGTTTCACTCGCCTATAGTTAAATGGTCGTCTTGTTCGCATATTATGCGACTTAATCATCAGCGAGAATAGAATTGCCATATGCTTGCTGTTTAGTATTACCACAAATAAGACGTATACTAAAATGTAGAAACTTAATCGACCGAAATCATGTACAACACTCATTGAAATTACAAAATTCAAAGCCTTTTTAAAACATTCTCAGACGTCTTAATGACTACCGTTATGTTTTCATTTTTTATGGAACAAGTTCACAATATGACCATTGTATAACACAAATATATTGGGATACAACAAAAAAATTTATGTAACGCATAATAAAATGAATGTCCCTTATTAATTTCTTCGCAATAAATTCCACCGTCATCTGCACTGCTTGACGTTGTAGCTGAAATTTGGCAAGTATTTCTTCCACATTCGATCTGTCATCGATTATGTCGCCAGCTTATTCACGCTGCCAATACGCCTACCAATGTGCTGATAAGATATCGATAATTTCATAAACAAATTTTAAAAAAATGAAATATATAAACGATTTGTGAGATCCGTTTAGGTCTCGTGGTTGTTTGAACTCAATGTATAAGTGTAGATTAGATGTCGACTAGTTCATCCACTGAATATCGTATCCAATCGTAGGGTTCCACGTTTCATTCGATTCGTTTGTCCAGTCGTCACAACACAATGGACCAGATTTGCATCTAACGCTTAATACCAATAATACTGTTTCACATATGAGTATTAAAACCGATATTTATTAAAAAACCGACATTTATTATTTATAAAACCGACATTATCCGATATTTATCAAACCCAAGTTTTCTACTCTGCCATTCAACGCATATATGGTATTATAAAACATTCCAATATCATTGCTTGCCATACACTGTGAAGATATATTGCACGGTATCTATATTTATTCATAAACAATGTAAAAATTTCATGTCCGGCAAACTCAATTTAAACATATTCAATTTATTTGATCCAGCATAAGCTTCTTGTGTTATTTCGTAAATGTAAATTCTGCGTGGTGAAATTCTATCGAAAATTGTCCAATCTATATTCTTTCTGTAAACGTTTAGTTTATTTACCGATAATTTTTGCATCTTACGCATTGCTAAGAATTGAACTGCTTGAGCTATGTAAAATCTTATCTCGGTAATCAAGAGCTTGATTTGTTAATTTTGCGTTGGGTATGTATAATTTAAATTCATAAATTTGTACTAAAAATTTATCAGGCTTGCTACACTGTAATATCAATGACGGTGAACATCTACTAAATATGAATTCAAGCTTACTTTTAGGTGGAAGGTACTTTTGTTGTAAGTGTGCATCCATTATTACTGGAAAATATAGCTCACATTTCTGAGATGCAAAAGTTTATGCCACCGTAGCTAGGAAGCCGTCATTATAGACAGTATCAGCAACATGTATTCTCCATCGGGATCATATAAACATCCTGCCATATATTGTTTCCGTTGTTCTGCACCAATGTGTAGCTTGTACAGTACGCACACAATGGAAGGGTAAATTTTCTGATTATATGATGTGGGTCAGAGGTTAAGTTTCATCACAACTGGCGAAAAAAGAACATATCCAAACATATTACATGGTGATAGCATTAAATTTTGGTCATGAATGGGTTTCCCCATTTCCGTTTACAATTTTAAAGTCAATATAAGCAAACATACTAGATACATCAATTAAATCAAAAGCAATTTCTCCAATTTTTAAACGAAATGAATCATCCGTATCGCTGCTTGGCAATGTTATTTCACAAGCTACTTAGACCGTTTACGTTTGGCGTGATCAATTCGTGAACTGTGGGCTCACCGCCGTTCTGATTTAGCATTTCGACGCCGCACAAGTTGGCTAGGTTTTTGGTTTCTTTCGTTTACGAACGTTTTAAGACAACTTTCAACGTCTTTGTTGAGTTATAACACAACGATAACGCCATATAGAACACCGTATAAGTACATCATTCCTTTTTAAGAACATTATGAGAACCACAAACGCAGAGTCATCTTTGCTTCTTTTAAAAATCTACCTTTTTAAATTCTGAATCCAAGATTTTTAATTTTAACACTTTAAACATACAGTTATTCAAATCCAACGTCTTTGTGTTCTTGACGTCCACCTCTAGTTATAACATGTAACCAAGCTTTATATCCCCAATTTACTAATCTTACTTTCACAAAGAAATTTGTTAAGAACATGGGTTTGCTCTGCTAAAGATTCAAACGTTTGTTTCCAATGTAAACTCAATTTTCCAAGCAAGTAACTTCTAACCCGAGACATGCTATGGGAATACTTTAATCTCCGCATGATTTAGCAAATATACCTTAACAATATCGCCACTTGAATCAAAAATAAACTCAATATCTGAACTAAATCCATTCAAAAATGATAAAAAGCTATCTTTTGTATAAAATTCACAATCAACTGTAAATTATTTCCAACACTTATTCTCCATGTATATTAAAGTACTTGTCTACAAGTTCCAAATCCAGTATTTTATGCTTTGCAGTGCAAAACTCTGTCGAAAACTCAATAACCAGTTCGCTCAAGTCACAAACAACGACAACTTCCATGATTGATGATAAGAGTTTATCAGTATCTTTCAAGAATATTATATATTGTATTACAAGATAGATAAAAATCATGTACACATATACAATTAGTTATTACATTCCCACTACTGAAAACCAAAGCAATTCCCTTATTTCCGGTGAATTTCATAATATTGTGCAATTCGGTTTCATACATTATGGCGTGATTCTCTCTAAGTTGAAAAAAAAAATGCGCGGGGACTAAGTGTAAACCCACGTCTTAGCAAACCCACTATGGTTTCATAGAAAGGGCTTGATGTTCATACTTATAGCCCCAAATGTGATAAAACATCATACACTTCTTGTATTGTAAAATTCCCCTCCTCTTCTGGTCTTACCCCAATAAACACAAATTTACCGTTTTAAAATAATAATACGGCACCTCTAGTTTTAAATTTTCGAGCAGTGTAACGAGGTATGGCCTTGGGAACAAATTCCCTTATGTGAGCCCGGGGGACGTATTAGGTCGTAAACCCAAAACACACCGGGCCGACGCCCTTAAATCCACTTCACATGGGCTAATTTGCTTCCCTTATGTACTGTTTGTTTGTTTACCATCTGTGCAATACATTTATTGTGTGTTTACGGTCTACATTGTTGTTATGAAATATTGTATACAAAAGTATATGTGTTGTATATGTTTATTTCTTACGAAGTGTATGTTTGTTACACATAACATGTTTATGAATTTGTTGTATGTCGGAAAGTAGTGTATGTATGAAGTGTATGTATCATTTGTCGTGTGTTTACGTTTCTATGAGCGCTTGATGTACTTCGTATTGTGTTGGAACTTTTGTACAGGGTCCAGGAGAATTTGGAGACTTAGCTAAGTTTCAGGGAGTTTTATAGGAGAAACGAATTTACAAGAGTTTTATGTGAGCCTAAGGCATAGAATTTAAATATATCGAATTTGAGTGTAAGGGTTGGGTGCCTTAAGCATTAGGCCTGCATTAGCGGATATGTGTATGTGTATCTGCTGGATTTTCGAATAAAATCTTAAATTTTGTTTATACTTAAGAATTCGGGGAATTTCATAAAAACTTATCCTCTAACGACTAAAATTCACTTAGGTTTAAGAGAGAATTTTAGGGGAGTGGAACCAGAGTAAAACTTGGAAAACTTTACTATGTAATTTGAAACACTTAGAGAAATCAATAGGGAGAAAATTGGGAGTAAACCTCTAGCTCGGGTATTTAAGCGGTTGCGCAGTTAGATCAGGGCCTCAGTCGGCCTCAGAAGCTGCGCAATCAAGGTGAGTACGGTTCAGCCGTTTATTTGTTTAATGTGTGTAGAATTTATGACTTATTGAAGTGTGTGAAATAAAATATCTGCAATATAAGCGTTACACATTAAGGCCTTAGGATTAAGCTCATAAATTAAAATATTCCTTGGTGCTAGCATTGTTGTAGTTCGTGTGTAGTCTACGGTGGGAATAAACACCCCTAGGACCACGTAGGCTACAGTAGCTTCTATGAATTGTAGCATATTATGATCAAAATTATAAATTTCATAAGATAAATAAAAAAATCAACATAACAACCAACGTTTGAAGTCATTGTTACGTTAGTTATTTCGCTTCGTCTCTCAATTCCATCTATAGTCCGCCCAAAGTGTTCTGCCGCTTTCCACTGCGAGACATCTCGATTCGTGGATCGTAGATACTTTTGCCGGTGCCGCAACACTGATCCCATTCAAACCGTTTCACTATGGTTGAGTTTTCTGTTCCAATGAGTGCCGCTCGTACATGAGGTGGCTGTAACTTTGCTCGAAATCCTATTTTCATTATTGATACTGCGTTGTCGCTCCATTTCTCTGCATCTAAGTTTTTGATTTAATGACCCAGCTTTTGTTGATATGGCTTGAACGTTGATATTATTGCATTGTAAGATTCTATGTCGTTGAAGAAACACGCCTCTTGTTTTTTGGTACCACTCCCCAACACAATTGTATTTGACGTATTTAATCATTACTCGCGCCATATTGAAGTTCCTGAAGACGTTCTATCCTGATCTAAATGAATACGCGTGATGCGCCGTCGATTTTCTACAATATTTAGTATGCTCCATACCCCTATTTAATAAAGAGCTTTAAAATATACATGACTAGTTTCGATGAAAACAAAACCACTATTTATGAAATTTTGATAATTCAGGCATTTATATACTATTTGCCTCGTCACTGATTGGTTGATTCCTTTTTAAGCATAAAGCGTTCTCCCCTTAGTTATATTTTCCATAGCTCTACTACGCTTCCCCCTCCCAATTACTGAAACTGGTACGCCGCTGTGTAACATTTGAAATTTAGCTGAATCAAGCGGTCTTTGTGAGAAAATGTTGACATGAGATACAAAGTATTTGACCAAGTCAAAAATGTTGGAACGTTTTATCTGGATAAAACACATGGTTATTATCATTTAACTGTAAATTTTTTGAAATTGTTTAACATTAGTTTATTTCGTAAATTTTTTGGGATACATGGATGATATATTTAGATTTTCCTTCGTTTCATAAAACAAGTACTTCGTTTCTAACTGGTAATTTATCTTATAAACCACCATTCTTTATAACATCGAAACAGCTTACTGGTACAATTACCGTCTTACGTGTCATAATGTTTGCTAAAGTATTAATTAGTCAAATATTTAACAACAAATGGTTTCAGTAACTTTTTCCTAAAAGATAAAATACGTTTACTTGCAATGCTGTTAAGAACATTACGGTTGTATTTGGTGTTTTGTACTAAGCTATACGCATTCACCAAAAATGCGTGAATCAAAGGAGAAGTACAACTATTATAGCATTCGTAATGGCTTTAGCTGATGGTCCATTAAGAAAATGTAACGCGGGTAAATTACGGTCGATGTTATGCGACATATTGATTCTGCTTTCGAGAATATACACATAGTTGCTTGTCGGTAGGGAACACATAATGTACCCTTAATATATTTTCAGTTGCCTGTTTCAAATCATAAACAAATACCCAAACTGTTCTTCGGGGCTTGCTCAAATGTAGTTGATCTACAGTAGTGGGGTTTCGAAAGACAAATTTGCCTACATAATGAATTAATTATAGACTGATGTCGAAAATTTGGGAATAAAACAATATATCGCGCATTTCTTGTAGTAGTGCGCATGTATTTATCTTCGTGCTACAAGTTTTGCGTTACCAATATCACGCTGAGTTTGTTGTATCTCATACGTGAGAAAGCTGCCGCCAAACTTTTTGTTATTTGCTGTCTCCATCATGATATCATCAAAAATACGAATTGTGTGTGAGTCATATAAGGAAAATCTGCGGATATACCTTCGTACAGTTGTAACTTTGAAATTTCAGAAAGAATTTTGGTATAAATATCTTGAAATTTGCTGTATCAATATATAATTTTATTGACTGGTTGATTAATATATTGAATAGTCTATGTCTCAATAATAGATAGATCCATTGGATTTTGAAGCTCGCTGTCTGACCACTTACAACGCACGTGAATGATAATTCCAACGGTAAAACCACATTACTATTTTAAACACCAACATGAGAAATTGGTGGTAAATTTTGCATTTGAGCTCCACAAGTTTTATTATAACTGTGCAAATGCTGTCGAGAAGTTTAAGCACGATTACACTTGATACATACGTGATCCATAATTGTTGTTGTATAAGATTAACACCTTTTAAGAACTTTCAGCTGGTCATATCTACCCGCGTTCTGTACCAGCTGTACATCTTCATATCCCTATACTCCTCCCGCGCGCATCTAGTTTTTGAGCCTATATGTACCCCCTAGTCTGTACAGATGTACTGTACATATGTATTCAAAAACGTGGGTCCATATATCAATATTATGGACGCTATGCACTCCAATTTTACACAAATACATATGTACTCCGTACCCATATATCTTTAATGTTAGACCTACATACCTTATTTGTATCTATATATACCTAAATACTGTTCCCATAAGTACCCCGATATGTCCCTATAACTACTCGTTGGATCCCTGTTTTACACCATATGGTTACGTTTTGCATCCTTAATTTGGAATCATGTTTATGTATCCATAATTCATTGCGCTAAGGTATCCCAATCATTTCAATAGGTGCCCTGCAATCGCTTTTGTCGTACGTTTGCGTAATATTTTCTAAATTTTGCATTCATCGTCCACAACTTTGACCTTTTAAGCTCTTGTAAATAAAATCTACATACTATGGTTTCATTATTTGCATCATTTACCTCATATACTGGAAGGTTGAATGGTAGTTGATTACTGTTTGTAAAAACATCAAGTGACAAAAGGTGGTTGAAGCGAAGCTGATAGGGTGACTGCTGTTTACCGATTAGCACAAGGTCTTCCTGCTGTTATTTGTAGTGATCATTAATGTCATCTGTTGGGAATAATTTCTCTCGTATTCATCCTCATCATCCAGTGATACGTGAATGGGAAGAACTCCATAACTTTTTTAGGGTTATTAAATCTTATGCAATACTTTGTAAGTCAGCAATGTATCTTCGACAATTGCGTGCTGTCATGGACTTATAAATTCATGCTCTTTAGTGTACGTATGAATCGCTATTCTACGCTTGCTTTAGTCTCATATTCTTTGCAGTGTAAGCGTTCACACCTATACCACTGTAGTGGCCATAGCCTAAGCTAGTAACAAACTCTTTGCCGTTACATATTAGAAAGTTATCTAATTTAGACTGCTCAAAGGCTGTGTGATAGCTGCTAGAATTGTGAAAACCGACTTGTTTTTGACTGGTACAACCCATACATACTCTTCAAAGCAATCAGAACAAGTAAGTACTTGAATACACCATTGTAGGTTGCAAAGGGTAGATGTGCCCACTAAGCCAGGTTGAAATAAGTTTCTCATTCCCTTCATAACAGTTCGACTTTTAAAGTCTTAAGTCTGTACAGGGTATGGATTTCCTGTGCTCGTAACAATTCCTGCACATCTTTCAGCTTAACATTAACGCCACTTTTCCGACCCTAGCGGTAAAGCTTTTCTATTGTAGAGAAACCACCAACCTTTAGTGTCATCATAATAAATTGGTTTAAGTTCATCATCTATCGGACGAATAACATTCATAATTAATTACTTTTGAGACATTCCTGCATTCTTAACACCGTCAAGGGTCTATATCACCCCTGCGTGAACTAAAATTTGCTAATAATAATTTGCAAATAACTAGTCCAGCTTTTTGACTAGTTTATATAAATTTTTTCAAAGTTACTCTTTGTATTCTTTCGCATAGCTGTGTTGAACATTATCTATGGTTTAATCCAGTCGCGTTGATTCAGGGCTATAACTCTGTGAACGTGTTCAAGTTTATGTCCTACGGATAAGTAAAGTTGTAATTCCTTAGATATACAATGTAATTTCTTTTGTTGTTGAGATTCGGTACTAGTTTCTCTCTTATTGCATTTTAACGTTAACGGTATCCTTGATTTGCTTGCAATACGGTAATAACATACCATCTGTAATTTGTATTTATTCGGGTGTGAAAGGGTAACCGCTGTGAGTGCCATGAATACAATCGGGGTATTTGAACTCAACGTCGAGAACGAACCCAACATCGCCAATAACGCCTACTATTGACCATACTATCACATCAGTCTGTTACTGAATGAGTCATAAAAAGTTATCGCATGGCAACTTTTGAATCCTTGACAATCCGTATAAATTGTTCGTATCAAGGTTCATAATGTATTGAAACGGATGATTGTCATCATATCTGATGACGTAAGTGTTATTATTACTTTTTCCATACCGCTATAATATTACTGATACCCCACCTCGAATTCCCTGTTCATAAGGTGAATATTATCACATTCAGTGATGCGATCTAATTTAACACCGCTGAGACTCAAACATGCATTCCAGCCGAAACTTGGTATTGTGATGTAATGCATTGGATCCAATCCAAACATGTTGATTGCAAAAAGCGGAAAGTTCTCAAAAATGTCACATAAAAGTAACAAGGTCATGGTCTTCAGATATAGGTCATGGTACTCACCGAGATTATTTATATGCATTAACCACCAAACTGTTTCTGCTTATTTGTAGTCATTGTTGCTAATATCGTTTCCATTGAGAGAAGAGTAAAATGCTGTTTGCGGGGTTAGGGAGATTTCGCATGAATCGATACGCATTGTCCATATTCTTCGTTGAAGTAAACGCCTTCGCGTAGCATTAAATCAAAATTGGTAATGCTATACCGTTAAATACTTCTGCACCATTGTTTTTTGAAATTGTCTGTGTCTGAATTGGCGAATGTATCTGTGTTTTAAGCTGAAATGTATCAATGAATCTTATTTTCCATGTAATCTCTTCTCCTTCATCGTTATCATCATTTCCAAGTATAAAGTCTACACCATCAACGTTTTCATCATCTTCTTCTTCTTTCCATTTGTCGCCCTGGGTCTTAGGATTTGCGTCTCTGACATTGACTTTTGCGTCGTGCACCAGATTACTATTGACAGCCCATCCTGTGGCGCGACACGTTTGTTGCCGACAATAATCGGCCACAGTTGTCGCACATTTTCGTCTTCGAAACATGTTTTTGTGGCTTCAACCCATCCATTTCTGGTCCTAGGTTCATAGTATTTCCTCCAGCATTCCCCATACCGCATGTTCTTTTGTGGCGATCGAATTTTGATGTATCGTGTAGGTGCACACATATATCGCATTGTTTTTTGCCGTCCGCTCCCTGTCTGCCGTTACAATGGTTCTGGTGGTTTCAACGTTTTCATCCCAACTTTTATCATAATCATCGTCCTCATTATCCACCTCTTCAAAAACAAACGGGTTGTTTTCATACCGTTTGAACTTCCTTGAATTTCGTTTGATTGAGAACGTCATGCAGTCCTCCATCCCTTTAACGATGCATCCCATCCCGAATCCCATCTGCTTGCGTATTCATGCAAACATTTGCATAATAAGGTGACCATCGTACCTTCATAAATTGTGAAACATAGACGCTACATTTCGACAAAGGCAGCAGCTAATGTTGCATTTGACATTTTCTGTGGCGCGGTATCGACCACATGTATATGACAATGGTCTCTCTGCCTTGTTTCTTCTCAAAACCGCATGAACAGGATAAAGCTCTAGAAAAACAACGAGCCACACGATATAGAAATTTGATGTTTACGTAAGAACAGAATAGTTTCAGAAAAACGAGGTAATTAATGTCCCTAAACGGTTGTTTATAGCAAAGTTTCCCCGCATTACAAACATTTACAATGAACAGCATATTTGCCTTTATTAGTGAATCTTCACAACAACGCAACAACAAATATTGTATTGCTGTGTTTATAATATGAATGTAATGCATATGTATAAATTTAAACATGTATATATAGAATATACATAATTAATTCGACGGTCACATATAACAACATCCAACATCTCCAGCAACCCTCGTGAGGGTGTGGGGTAAAACCAATATTTTCATCTACTTACAACGATTGATTGCTTAGCTTTGTATATCGAAACCGGCACAGATTAAGTTACGAGCCTATATCTTACATTTACTATTCTTCGTAAACCACATCATATTACGTGTTGCACATAACGTGCTACATGGTAGTTTGGGGGGTGGGGGCATAACTAACTTCGGCTATATTCTGTTGGCGTTATTCAATGCTGTAACGAAATGACCTTGAAAAATATTCAATTTTGTAATTTACCAAGTATATAAAGCAGCTGAAATGCTTTGAAAGCTGGTTCTCTGCTGAACTTATGAAACACTGTAACCGATTTCATTTGCAAGCAATAATGTTATTTCAAAATGGGGTAAAAGGCGTTCGAGATAGATTGATTGAAAAAATTTATGCGCAGAAGAGTAAACTAGGAGGACGTTAATATGGCGACGTATATAATGCACAAAGAACAAAATTCCAGTACACGGCTTAATACAAAACCAATTTATAGGTAATTCTGATTACCTCGTAGCTCATTATAACATATTGTAACAGCCCAATTTTAGGAAAATGATAAAACGCTTAAAGTGTACAAAATTTGTGGGAAAGACTTGAATGAACGACCGGATACCGGTGGAGTGTGACCACCCTATGAATTGCTATAATTGTGTAGTATTGCATTGATTATGAAAATAAACAATACTATTTTATTTGTGTTGTACTTGTAAGGTCACACTCCACCACCCGAAGGTGCACGGGATAATTTTGGCACCGAAAATGCAGGAGAAAAGTAACGTGTAGGGGTGTCCGGTCGATCCTAGTGAAACTAAATTGATGAAGTATTTTGTTTATAATGTCTCGCGTACTATACGATATCTGTTGTGAAGGACGGGTTTGCGCTCGGAGGGGAGAGGCCAGGGACCAATTGGCATTACAGGAATTTTGGGCGATACGAAAATGGTCGCCCTGAGCTGATCCCAGCGCACGCGCCGGAGTATTATTAGTGCGCACGTGTTGCTCGCTACGTCTATAAAAAAGGAGTATTATGTGCAAAATTCTTACACGCAGGGCGATCACGTCCCGGCAACCAAAATTTGCGGTTTAGGGGAAACAAAAGTTCGGGTATAAAATTTCTAAGACACCAATTTAGGGTGTAAAGAGAAAAGTTCAATTTTTGGTTTTCTACTAAAAGTAGGCGAATGGGGATGGCTAAACCATGTTAAGAACTCTCTAGGGGTGCCAAATCGTCCCGCCGGGTCAAAAGATTTGATTCCCCTGAATACTTATGGATACCCGAACAGGCGCTTAAGCCTCCGATTTTCTAAGTCTAAAAGGACACCTGAAATAGCCAAAAGTGTAATAACGGTGACGCAGCTGCATGGCGCAACTTCCTAACACCATGCCCATACGACCCCGGCTATCATAACCTCAAGGGCGGACCCTAAGTTTTCTATTTTAGCCACTTTTCTTGGTCAGACCCAAGAAGTTACGGAGCTTAGCAGGCCGCAGGCGCGCTTCACGGGGTGTGTTCGGACCCCGCCCGATTGGTTGCGCACGTGTCTAGTATCTTGGCATGATTGCTGAGGTCCCCCAGGGAGGTTGACACCGAAACCTGCTCACAGGCCATAATGTCGAACCAATATTCCCTGTCCTAGTCTAATGGAAGTTGTTTTATCTAGCGTGATTTAAAGTGAAATGCGTGATAATTTAGCTTTACTATTTAAATTTTGAGTTTCACCTAGTTTATCCTCAGCAGAACACTTAATCCGTTGTAGCCATATGGCCCCCACAGGGTTCCGACATGCCCTGAAAGTTTAACGTCGGACAATCTAATCGGTATCCTAATAACCTATTTATCCGTATTTAGTAATAGCGTTTTCCTAGTAAATTTTATCCCTATTTGCGTGTACTAATTTCATGAGCGGGTTCGATTGACAAATAAGGTGGACCACTCTCGCTACAATTCCGTGATTTTCACACACAAGTACTAGTGGCGAACTGCACGTGTCAGGGCTTGGTACATTCCCCTCGTCAAGCCGTGGCACGTAGAGTTGGCCCGTTCATTCGAACGTCTTTATTACGCTAAGAATCCAATAACACGGGACACGTCATGTAATTTTCAAGAGTTTATTCAAAGCTATGTACAGCATTAGTAAATGACAGGCATCCAGTAAGGTACACGAACAAACACCAGCGGAGACCGTAACAATGTACCAATCCGAGCATTCGCTCCCTTTGTCCAATGCAAAAAAGGGAAAACAAAAAAAAATGGCGCGAGCGAAGTAGTTCCCGGTATTACCGGGCCGAAATCTGTACCCGAGGCATTCAGCTAAGTCCGCTCTAGCCCGGAGGATGGGTTCGGCGTGCTTCGAAGTTCGCTCTTAATAGCGCGCGGCAGTGCAAGCAATTCGAAGGCTATGCGGAGAAGGGAGCGGATTCGGTACAGCAATGACGGGGTATGACTCCGGGTACGGTGAAAGCATAGACCTAGGATATAAGATAAAACTCGGTCCCACTACTAAAATCGAATACGGTACAAAAACGATGAAAGCATAGACCTAGAGTATGAAGTACAACTCCGTCGCACTAATACAATCGAATATGGTACAAATCATAGCATCGTCCACGCAACTGATTAGTAAAAATCGTCAATGAATACGAGCTAATAGTCATGATTCAACCAACTAGGCGCCTACATCGCAGTCAGAAGTTAAAACGCTGTCCGTGTGCATCACCTGTCCTACAACTGTTGCCTAGCGTCCCTGACAAGTCACTTATTTCATTCCGTCCTACGGCCAGGTTTTTCTCTAATTCTCCAATAGCCGTCGCCTCAGCAATTTGAGTAGTTCAACTGGGAGCTCGATTATCCGGAGTCCTACTAGTCTCATAACCGGTAGGCCGGCGACAGTCCGATCGATTTTGGTTGTAGAGTATCAATTGAACAACGTTATGTCGGCGCGGGGCGGAGTCTTACTCAAATTCTTTAACCGGTCGCCCCTGGTCATTTCTTCGACAGCCTAAGTAAACGGGGCTTGGGCGGTTGTCGCCTTTAGCGATTTCCTAAGCAACCGAGGCCGCCCTTTTAACGGTACTAACGGGTTGTCGTGCCTTTCCCATAACTGGGACTCGTTTCGCCGGGGGTGGGTTGGTACTTTTCTTTTGGGGTTGTTTTGGTTGGTTCCTTTCTTTCTTTTCTTGTCTTGCTTTCGGTTCCTTTCGTTGCTTTTGTTTCTGTTGCTCGTTTTGTTTCTGCTGTTTCCTTTGTTTCTGTTGTTTCTTTTGTTTTGTCGTCCTCTCTCTATCGGGCTCATCCTATTGCCTTAATACACTGTACACATCGAAATTGTACAGTGTCTCGACTGCACTATCGAAATTGTGCAGTCGAGTTATCACCAAAATTTTAATGAATTTTATCAGAACTCGATAGTCGAGTGGTTAGTACAGAGAAATCTGCAGCGGGCTTAAATTCCCCGTGCAGGATCGAAACTCAATCAAGGAAAACAAAAAGGGAGAGAGAGAGACAAAAATGGTGAAAAAATAAATCGGGGCATACATAGTACATAGCCTAACGGGCAAACCGAGCTAAAATAGAAAAACCTAAACTCAGCGATCAAGTCGCTCCAAAAAGAAAACGGGGTTTTGCACTTACTCGGTTTGGGATCAAAATGGTTCGCGAGAGGTCGCGATTTTTCCTTTATTGAAAAGAGGATGTTCTAACCCATTTTTCTGTTTAAGGGCGGGGCATAGTGCCGAGCTTTTGGAAGCGGGCACGGTGGTGGATTATGATCTCTAACGATGCGGTCGGTTCATTTTAGTACAGGGAGCTTTACCATTCACTATTGCCGAGCTTAACCACGGCTGCATGCTACGGTGAACGTCGGTAGACTTAATAGTTGAACGGAGACAATTTCGAAGCAAACATGGTGAAGCGATATTTCTTACAAGCGCCTAGTAAGTTTAGTCCTGCGGGGCCGCCAAGGGCTCGTGACATCGGTAGCTGATCCTTATGTAAAGCTGGCATCAACTGTCCTGTTGGAAAACAAATCAAACACTGGCCAAGATCGTGTGAAGATTGTAATAATATCGCTCCTTGCGGAGTGCCAACACCTTATGCTCAAGCTGAAATCCCTTAGAATTTGTTTAGTCTTTTGTATTTTCCCAAATTTTCTTAACTCAACTGACAAAAGAAATTTTAGGGCTTTCTAAGGCCCGACAGAGGCTAATCCTCCGTCCCTAACTGCAACGTCAGTCCGAGCTCAAGCAGCGGCATGAGCATCGAACGGTCTACTAAACTGTAATTTTGTAAACCATAAGCATAGTCAGAAACAAGCGAATAAGCGAATCCCTATGATTTCGTGGTAAAGTTTTACCGTGGTCAGCTCAGGAAAATTCGACAGCCCTAACTCAAGAGTAATAAGTCATGTAAAAGCACGTGGACGAGAAGCGTCCATTTTGATTTGCCTTACCTATGACCACGGGGAATCAGAACTACTTCGGCTTTGGTGTTCACAACCTAACACCCCCCCGTGCGTTCGATCGCGATGCCTAAACGGAACTCGACTCGAGGAGGCTAGTCAAGGAACAGGTAAAAGTGTACTCAGATGACATGAAAAACATGACGTCCTCTAACGGGCGTCTGGTCAAGCTATCGGAGGTGAAATTATGCGACAATTGTTCAAATTTCAACGGTCTGTTACATTTTGCTCTGGGGAAAATAAACCCCCATTCATTCAGTTCTCTTCCTGACTTACAACCTTTGATCCGGGACAGCAATGGCTGGTCCCCTTCCGCGAGACGAAAATGTCAGCGCGGGTCCTCCAACGATCGAAGTCCATTCCACACGCGAACCAAAAACAGAAACAAGAAAGCACGGGAAAGTCGAAAATGCTGCGAAACAACTACAATAAAACGTAAGCGTCGGAGCCGGTCAGTAGAGTCGACCGAACTCCGCGCTGCCGAAGTCGAACTGATTCGAAGAGACGACGCGATAGTCGTCGCTTCAAAATTTTCTGCTATATTGAAGCATGGCGATTTTGTCGCCATCCAATCGGCGATGTTCTTTTGACGCCCACTTTTTCGAGGTCAAACCCGGGCGCCCAATCGAAAAATTCCCCAAATTTTATTTTTGACAGCTATCGTAAACCCTGGGTCCCCTTTAGAGAGAGTCGGCTTCAATCGAAATCGCCGACATCAAACTTGAACCCTCCGAATACTCGGAGGTCGACCATCTGTGCTTTTCAGCTTAAATTCTGATGTAACCTCCAAAAGTTATGTCAAGAATAAATCTGAAGATCATTACTCAGATCTCTTAAGCTCATTACTTAATCCTAAATCGACTGTTAAAACCCCAACTGTTCTACAAAAATGGTTGGGTCACCCGTCAACTTTCAAATTTTGAATTTTCTTTCCATATAAAATGCTTGGATTAAGCTGGAAATCTGTCCTCAGATAGGTCTTGTGGTCCTCATCCATCAAATTTCTCTCAGCTAACTCGCCGATTTAAAGCCAAATTTCTGCTATTTAGCGAGTTAGCTGCCTCATCCATCACTTAATTAAGCTTATTTGGAGGCCATCTGGGGCTAAATTTTACCACCCTATCCATGGATAAACGTGCTAACATTGCACGTTTATATGTTGGCTTACAAGATAAAGCCAAACATTCCTAGCATTCCACGCTAATGGCTTTTCAAATATCCCGACAGGACGTCTTTAGACGTCCCGAAAGGGGGGAACCTAAGATGGGAATGAGCTGATTTCGCGACCTGGGACGCAGCACATTCCTACGTATCCTCTGAACTATCCGGGGTCCTATTCGGGAACTCCCGGAGCTCGTGGGAGGGCCCTAAACCTACCCCCCATCATCCCTAGTCGTCCTAGTCCAGTCCGTCCGTAAAACTCACAAATTTAACAGAATTTTGTACGTCCTGTCCCTACATGTCCTGTTTTTTGTATTGTCCTACATACTATATATACATATATGTTTTGTATACAGATATCCACACATATACATACACATACACTACTCATGAGCACACATTACACATGAGACACACAGGCGACCTGAGCGACAGAAAGGTCGCTCAAGTTCACACTAGAAACACGCAGAACCACAACAACAACAACAACAACAACAACACAGCAATCACAACAACAACAACATACACACACACACATGGCGACAGCAGCGACGACAACCGACCAAAGAAGTCGGTTAGAGAGAGTGGAGAGAAAAGAAAAAGAAAACGGAAAAGAAAGGGCAGGGGAAGGAAGTCGGGACAGGGGGTTCCCGAGGGAATTTCGAAGGGCTGACGCGAAATTCGGTCCCAGGACGAAGAACGGGGCCGAACGATACCAAACATGAGGGGGGTAGACGCAGTGGCGGGTCGGGACCCAGTTTTGGGTTCCGACATGTATTAGCATGCAGGGTTTCAGCGGGCTCTCCCGCTCTAACGGTTGGGCGGAGCGACGCCCGCCGGGCATCGTTGAACTCGCCTTGTGAAGGCGATTCAAACGAGGGGTGTTTTCCCTACCTTATCGGCAGCGGTTAGGGGGGCACTAAAATCACACCTAATAAAGAGAGTGTCGGTAAAGGTGGGGGCACGTTTTCGGCCGTCCCGGGTTAACGGGGCGCCGGACGGAGACCCGCCGGGCATCTTTGAAGATGTCTCGACGCGACGAATGCAATGAGGGGCATTATGCCTACTTTTGAGTTGGGGTCAAATTTTCGGTCGGTCTGTACCCATTTGCAGTCGGTATGCCAAATTGGAGGGGCACCTTTTCGGTCATAAAGGGCTAACGCGAAGTCGGACAAAGACCCGCCGGATATCGTTGTGCTCGCCAGGGGCAGACAAATAAAATGAGGGGTCGCATGAGCACGTTTAGGGCCGGGGGTCAAATACGGAGTTGGTACAGAACAAGCGGAATTTTATGTTGAATTTCCGTGGTACGGTATAAAACAGGGGAAATGAGTGATCTAGCGGCGGAACGACGGGTCGGATCGAGACCCGCTTGACCCCGTCGGATGTCTAAATAGGCGGATTACTTGAAAACACGCGTACTCAGAAACACTGGTCCGATGGTAACCAGGGAAGCCAGTTGTTAGCATGGTGGTCAGGCAAATTTGGGCTTCAAAAGATGCTATAAAAAGGAAGGTTTTGATACGGCGGGGCGGACAAATAGACACAGCGAGTCACGAAGATCAAGCAGTACACATATAGATGCATAACTATATTTCCATATAAGCCTAGATTAGGTCCACTCGGAACCATGGTCTCCAGCCAAACCTAGCGTAAGTATTGGCTGTTAATTGGATGTTTACGCGCTTGTCCCTAGAATATCTCAGGAATTCCTACAGCGATTTGCGATGTTTCGAGCTCGTTCGAAAGCCCGAAAAATTCCCTACCGAAAAGTACTCGGGACATTTTCGGTAAATCTGAACCGTTGGACGGTTACGGGCCGACGAACAGGCCCGAGATCCGTTATTTCCGAATAGTCGGAAACTACCGTAACCCATTTGTTTCAGCTTACTTTTGCGACCATTAAGCTATAATAAGCTTGAACCAGGTAAAATTGATAGTCCCAATTTTGATCACTTTTGCGGTAAGGGCATGGTTCAATCGACCAGTGGCCTCCTATTCCCGGACGGTCAGAAATTTGAACTTTCAGTGGAGAAACGTGGGCTGTTGGTCGAGTTCCGTTCGGATGCTCTGTCCTAGCCAGTGAAATACTATCCTACATTTTTATCTTTCTAAATCTAACCAGATGAGCGAAGCCAGCTCCCTCTGGGCTCAGTGGCGCCTTGTCCGGCTACACAATCATAAAATAGGTCATGCAATAACGGGTTATATCAATGATAAAAGCATAGCAACGGCGAAAATACAAGCATAATATAACAATACGAAACGCAATTGTCGGCACCCATGGCACCCGGCCACACCACATGAAAACCTGGTTCCCGTAAACTCTATCCAGTCCGATTTGAGGCTAGCTTAAGCAGACTTAACGTCGGAATCGTGTGAGAGACGCGTAACGGGCCGGAACGGGCCTGTTACATCTCTTATATTTTTAAATGGAAATTTTCGGACTTAATTATTCGGGTTGGAAGCAATTTGCTCTGTGGTTCTTATGGTAAAGTTCATGCCTATGCCTAGACTGGAGTCTCCGACGACTAAGACCCCTTTCAAAAAGGATCGTGCCTGGTTTTGAAAAAAATAAACTATGCTCTACGACCCAATAATAAATTAGTCCATATATGTAGATAACCTGATGAGATGTGGTACTTGAAAATTCCGGTTTCCTAGTTTAATTTATATTATCGTCGAGATGTCTTATTGACCATACACCGTGGTCCTGGCCTATTAAATTGCTCAAAATATGTTATTCGGTGCAAATTTAGCTCTATTTCCAACGAGTCCTCCTTGGTTCCTGCTAGTTTCTGTATCCTGAAAGGTCCTCCCCTGCTAGTTTCTGTATCCTGAAAAGTCCTCCTCTTATATTTTATAAAGGGCAAAGAGGACTTTGCACTATATTTTGAAAGAATTTTGCCTGGTCAGAAGTTCTGTATGGTTATTCTTGCCCTGGTGCCATGGTACATATATCTATACAGACAGGTATACAAGACAATATAGGCGCCACATAGGTGGCTAAATACGGCATTCACATATATATTTTAACAGTACATGGTCACTTTGTTACAACAATGTTATATGGTACAAACATTTCGGGTTTGCCCCATATGTTCCTAACAGTTCTTTTTTCGACTTCAAAGAAAAATTTCCTCCACTAGTTAGTGGTCACCTTGTCCTATGGAGATTCCCTCCGTACTGTTTTACTCCCAGTTATTGGGTACTAGGTTCTGTTGGACCCATTTGCGAAAGTATCCGATGTAGGGTTCAGCAATGCGGGGTTCCGCAACTCCGTCGCCGTCGGGATTGGTTTCCCAAGTGCCCGCTTCGGTTAGTTCGGTCGGGTAGTCTGGCATCGACGATTTCTGTAGTCTGTCGGGAAATTGCCATTTAATGTCCTGAAATAGTTTGGTGAACTCGTCGTGCCAATCGACAGTATTGTCCTGTCCTATGTCCCAGTGTGGAGGTGGCGGGGCAATAACTGCTCGAGCTCCATCATGCAGTAGGTAGTCGAATGAACAGATATATCGGCGCACTCGACGCATCACTTTACTGGGCGTGTCCAGCAAACGACCTTCATGTGGCTTCGACCGTAGGGCCGCTTTATAGCCGCCAAGGATCATGATTGTCTTGGTTTGCGGCGTGGCGATGCACGTTGCCAGCCGGACTAGAAATTGCATGGTGGCTCCTGGCCATGCCAGGGCGAACCATCCCTTCGAAGCGGCCATGTTGACCATAGGCGCTGCTAGGGCGTCGCCCAAAATCAAGACGGTTGGCCAAGCGGCGACGTCATGTCGGAGGAAGGTTCGTACTTCCTCCAATAGGCGACCCATGACATTATGGCATGGTCGCGGTCGTTTGCCGAACTTGATGTCGTCTGGCCCTAGGCCGATTCCCCAGAATGAGTCGGATCGGTTTGCCTCGAGCAATTGGGCGTACCCGGTGGCAAGCAGAGCGTCCCTGAACCGAGGGATTTTGAATTTCTCTAGTAGCACCGTCCGCATAAGGTGAGGGAGTACTGGGCGGAGGCGCTCGGTTGTTTCTGGGTCCAGGAACTTTTGTTTGTTCCGACGGGAAATAGCCTTAATGTCTCGAGCTCCCATCTTCAGGTCCGAAATGTCCTGTTTCGCCTGTTCCTCGTCGAATAAATAAGTGACGAGGAGCTGGTATCCTTGCTCCGTCGAGGCGTATTCGATGGGATATTGTTTTATTGTTTGGCCTAACGGAGCCATGTTAGAGAGTTCCGGCCAGTGCGTGCCTTTGGACAGAAATGTTTCAACTGGCGCACCATAGTTGATGGTGTAATACGGCACACGAGGTTGTTGAATTGGTTCCATGTCTTTGAATTTCTTGAATTGGCGATTCCTGCAATAGTATTCATCGCCATTAGTGGCGGCTCTTGAGGGAGTTTGGTGGCGGGAGCTCGCGTTTTCTGGGGTGTTTTGTGAGTGGTTTAAACGTTACAACCGTCGCTCGCGAGGCGGTTGTCTCGGAGGTCGGACCACTTCTAGTCCGATATCTTCGGGTCGTAATTGTCTTTGTCCACTGTCTTCGTCGGGTTCCAAGTCCGGATGTGCGGATAACATGTCCTCGATGTCCTGTTCATCAAAGATGTCCCTAAAAGGTTCGAACATGTCGTGCCGTGCACGAGCACTACCAGATGGGTAATCCATCGGCATAACAGGGTCACGATGTCGAGTCGGTGGAGCGAGGGGTATAGTCCGTCGAGTTGGTGCCGTAGTTTGAGGTTTCAAGCGTCGGGTGTCCAAACGTGGTATTACGACTCGGGCTTCTTCTCCGTGTGGTATGTATTCTTCATACCAACGACAACGGTCCCTGGCTCGTCTATGTGGCTGTCGGCGAGTAGGTTGAGGGGGTTCCTCCCTTTCCTTAACTGGTGGTAAAGAGGGTCCCATCTCGGGAGATCCCTCACTCTCCTCTGTTGAGGGGTCGAGCTCGAAGCGGGGTTTCCGGCGAGGTCCCGGTAAAAGTTGACAAAGAGGTACCTCGTCCTCCTCGTCTTCCCAACTAACTTGTGATTGAGCCCTAGCGGGGGTTTGTCTACGTGGTTTGGCGCGTGATGGTCGAGTTAGAACTCCCTTAAGGGTGGAGGGAGCGCTACGCGGCGGCGCTCTTCCCTTCCTCCCGGTAGAGGAGCCCTTAGTTGATTCGCCAATGGTTGATACTGTCTCATCGTCCTTGTCTACAGTCCGAGGGCGTAATCGTTTTGGTTGACCGCCTTCCGAAGACTCGGAAGGTCGGTGTTGTTTACTTGTGCTCTGCTTACTTGCTTCTCGTTGTCGAACTAAACTTTCAATAAATTCTTCTACAATCCCGTCGGCTGCTATTTGGTCTTCCGACGGGATGTACTGTATGGGAGATCCCCTTAGATATTCCATTAGTTCAGTGGCATCCTGAATTTCTCCTCGGGCGCGGGCGGCTTCCTCTCTCTTCCTCCTTATTTCTTGCATTTCCCATTCCCATTGAGCTAGTTCATTTTGTCTTCGGGTTGTCCATCGACCAAAGGATGGTACCTGTGGATCTTTGGTTCCCCGTTCTTGCAAGGGTGATAATAGGGGTGGAATTATCCACCGTTGAGGCGGTGTCGGAAAATCGGCCGTTTCCGGTGAGTTGGTCTCCGAGCTTATGGATGATGCTTGTTCACTAGTCGGCGCGGGAACCTTAGTTGGTTTTCGTCGTGGTTTAGGCTTAGGTTTCGGTGTTGGCGCGGGTTCCAGTGGGGGTTGGCTGGTTACTGGGACGGATTCCGCAGGTTGTGGTCTAGGAGGGGTGTAATGTGTCGTGAGCCATTCGTCTGGAACGTAGTCCTCTATTGTGGCTTCGAATCCTTGTGGCATCAGGGGAGTGTGTGGAAGTGGTGTAGGTGGGGCGGAATATGCCTGACGAGGTATGGAATAGGGTTGTTCGTAAGACGCTGAATGCTCATAATAGGTATAGTATGGTGTCACTGGCTGGTCTGTTTCGGTCATTAAGTGTTGTGTCTGAGGACTGCGAGATGTTTGAGTGGCGATTGCGGCTCGGTGTTTTGCAGGCGTGAGGGGCGAAGTTTGGACTGCATGCTCGACGGCTGACGTTGGGGATGTTGCTTGTTCTGGAGTGTGAGGCGAGTCTTCGTCCGGGTCCTGTGAAGCGAGTAATTCCACAAGACCGAGGTCGTTTGCATTGAATGGTCGCAGTGCGCGTTCGGGGTCTAATCGTTTTACCTTTAGAGGCCTTGTAGCCTCATCAGTCCGAACGGCTCGTTCCTGCTCTCGTAGGGTTACTGGGGCGGTGTGTTGTCCATACACAGGCGAGAAAGTACCTGGTGGTTTATCAAGTGCGTAAGGTAACTTGGCGGAGTCCTGGGTTGCGAGTTCCTGTGATATTGCGGGCCATT
>JASANE010020176.1:0-13756 GCA_030248225.1 Trileptium ribeirensis | reverse complement strand
GCGGGATAGCGGCGCTAAAGTTGTAGCTATTTAGTTAGCAGCGCAATTTTTAAATTATAACTACTGGCAGGTGCTTATGTGTTAAAATTGCAATTATGCTGAAAATCGACGCATGCGATTGCTAAAGTTCGCTTCGCGGATAACCATCAAGATTCAGATTTGAAAAAATTAATGATAGTGCTCAAGTACCCAAATATATTTATTTACAACATGAGCATAATATCATGGGCTTTCAGCCACCGCCTGTCATGAAATCGTTCCCAACAATCCCTAATGTGACACTGTCACATTCGCGCCGAACACATCGAAATGTAGCAGGAACGCGCGAATTAATGTTTCATGTTATGCAGGATTTTTATCCCAACGCTAAATATATGCAGCAATTTTTGTTAATTTATATTCCACCTATAACGAAAATTTCAACTATAATATAAAACAGCCAAAATCATAGCTCAGTTACGGCAAGTTAGCTGAACAGCTTCACTGGTTAGTACTTGTTTTTGGAAGTCTTCGTCTACGCATTTTCTTTGATCGCCTATGTTCCCAGGCGAATCAATGGAATTCTGATGTCTTCATTGAACCATATCGTTGAACTAGGTATAGAACCTCAATTGCCCGTGTATTAACGAACGTTGTGTGCACAAAGACGAACCAAGTAGCGTCATGATATAAAGCCCGGTTATTAATTTTATTAGTATCATTTAATTAAAAGGTTTAAAGTTCCAAACTTGTACTTAGCTTGAGGATGCTGGCTTCCGGTTTCATGGCAATCGCATCCAGAGTTGCGAAGCACAAGCCTGATGGGATGGCAGTACTGACATGGAAACTCTGTTTACGTTCCGAGCAAGCTCGTGCCCATTTTACAGGATGGTACTCTGATGCAACGTTACCTTAGTCTCTTGCCCAATAAGATTGTGCAAGAGGGAGGGCTCGAACACCCAACTTCATGATTGTGAGACCTGTGCTCTAACCACTGCGCAACGTGACAATCTTATTAGTATCAATTATTGAAATCAATGGGTCAAATCGCTTAATGAATGACAAACTAGTCTTGGTCATATTAATTATAGCAGCAATTAGGAGCGACGACAACTTCACGACCAGTTAAATTACTATTTCATAACTAGCCAAAGCAAAATCAGTGGTACCTGCAAATCATCTGGGCTATGGATTTAAATCTAAAATGATGCTGCAAATTCCTACGGTCTCAGGGCAGCATCGAGTACCACAAGCGTGTACATAAAATTAGGTGTAGCCGGTTGGTACCAGTGTCACCACACTCAGTCATCAATTCCCAATGTGATCAAGTATCGTCATATATACGCGTGAGGACCAAGAAACGACTTATCAGCCATGCAGAAAACAAACATTTATAAGACAGCTGAAGACAAAATTCAACCGATCATGTAAAAGGCTTCCTCGACATAGCCTTCTCTATTACCAGTACCACCGTCCTTGCAGCTTTAAACGCCGTCCCAATAACTAATTATGCATAGCACATGTGGCTATGCGGTTCCTGAAGTAGAGCAAACGGATCATGACATGTATCATATGACGTAATTTTGCGCTAAAATTTTTTATCGAAACAAATGACTAAAAGTGTTGTGAACTGTGAAATACAACGAAACTAAAACATGTTATGTCTGTTGTTTCGTTAAGAAGCAAAGATGAGCTCAAAAATCTGCCAGCGCAGTAAATAAGTTCTGAGGCTTTTGTTCGCTTTGGGGGAATACATGAATATCGTATAAAGATAACTGATATCTTATAAGAATTATTATGAGATAGTCGAAAGTTTGTAACGAATGTATTGAACATTATACATTCCAGAAAAAAAATCAGAATAGGAATCACATAAGAAATAGACAATAAATTATTATATACAATTATTGAACTCGTTACATTCCGTAGTTCGTGTATATATTAATTTTTTTGCTAAATCAAGTTTCCTTTAAAATGAAATTCACACCATGTAAAATGATAGTTTCACAACAGAATTTTAGGGTACAACTCAGAAACAGGTACATTACGGTCATCATGCACTGTGTTTAATCCGAGTTAACACTGTTTTATAAATACACAGCATCACAAGGTCTATTTTGAACCCTTTCCTTCTAGACTAAAGTGTGTTTGGTACATTGTCGAAGAAACATTTGCCGCAGCCGCGGACTGAACTTGGGTGGTTTTCTTGTGAGCCTCGTATTCTTGCCACTACACAATCTGGGAGCTGTTGCACTGTTCGTTAAGGAACATGACAAGCCAGCGAATAGCAACGCACGCGCAGACGCATGCTGCACGACTAATTCGTTTAATGACTCGCTTTGCTGTATACACTCTGACAAACACGTCAATTTAAGAACGAAAGAGTTAAACATCATGTATAAACCAAAAAAATATGCTGAAACATAATAAACTATCTAAACTGTTTAACCTACATTCGGCCCTTTCCTACGCATCTATAAATTTATTTGCCTTGATATTTTATTCACGTCGGGCGTCTACTTAACAGTGTTATCGCGACTTTGTATTCGTACGACACTGCCAGTGTATAGATAAAATGTCCCGATACTTCGTAAACAAGGTAAAAGTATATTTTGGTTGGTTACCTGGCATTACTAAACGATCCACCATATTTAAGACTTCATAACTAGAAAGTGTTGTTTACCATTACTAACATAATCAGTGTAAAAATTTGTATTGCGTATTGCGTCCGCAAACAATACTTTCGCTGGCGCACAGTAGATATGCTCTACGGCATCGGAGTCCCCCCGTACGATATTCAAGGCCGCACGGTCTGCGTCACACCTATCAACGTGGACGGAATTAGTGCTGCTATTGAGTGGTTATGTACTAGAGATTTATGTGAGGCCTCTATTGAGATGATACTGACATCGCTAGGGACGTAGGGAAAGTACAACGAGCAAGCCTAACTGTCAGCACAAAAAAGCTTGAATTTCCCCTAAATTCGTCACTGGCTACAGCCAGGAGTAAGTAGTATTATGCAAAAAACATGTCTGATCGCGTGCTAATAATTAACGTTTTTCGGTTATTTTAACAGGTTTTTTTCTAATTGCCGATCTTGAGTCTTGATATATGTACAACGTAGTGCCAATTTTGAACTTTATTGATCTGTTGTAATGGGCGAAACTAAATTTAGTTATATTACTTTCAATATGTATTTTGTATCAAATTCGATAGTGTCGCCTTTATTCCGTAAATTCAATATATAGTGAGCGTTAAAGGTAAAATGAACGTTCATGTTAACAAATTTCTTATGCTCAAATAGAACACAGCCCTACAAACGATGTAAAACAAATTGTGAGTATATTATATGTTGTGAAACACGTTGGCAAACTCACGGTTTTAGCCTAAGCGAATCATGATTGTAAAGATAATCGTTTTCAAGTAAACAAATGGTTTGATTTATTTATTTAATTTATTTATTTATTTATTTATTTAAACCAACCGTGGTAATTAGTCTTCTCAAGAACGCATATATCGAAAAAGTATATTTTAGGTTAACATGCAAATTTGTTTTTTGTTATTGTAAATTTCCGTCTGTGTGGTTATGCGTCTTTCACACATAAATGCGTGCACCAACTGCACACCTTAGACACGTCGCGGAACGATTTAACGCAAAATGAAGACAATGGCTTCCCATTGCATGCAAAATGAAAACAACGGCTTTCGATTGCACGCAAAATGAAGATAACGGCTTTCCACTGCACACAAAATGAAGCTAACGGCTTTCCATTGCACGCAAAAAGAAGACAACGGTTTTCCATTGCACGCATATTGGTGTACCCCTCCAGTTTAATATTGATGCCCCTCCAGGTTGATATTTGTGTCTCCCTCCAGCTAAATATTGGTCCCCCTCCAGTTTGATTTTGGTGCCACCATCCAGTTTGATATTGGTTCCCCCTCCAGGACCCCATCCCATGTGCACCTATACTGTAGATATACGTATTCCGAGTCACAGTTGGGACTTAGTGCACTAAATTCGGGAAAATAGCCCACTTTTTTGTATTGAACTGACAGCATTAATGTAAAAGGATAATTGTTTATAAATAATTCATAATAACATTTTATTGCAAACATGCACACCATAAGTTCTACCTTTAGTTCAAAACATGCGATCTCTTATATTCTAATAAAGTAAAGTACAATTTCCGCGGCAATTGAGGTTTCACCGAGCGATTGTATATAATTTAATACAATATATAGCGGGAAGCTCGTTTACACATTTGCTGTGCACCGTGCATTCATTGTCACTGTTTAAGTGATCGTTTTTCAGCTAACAGAATCTTTTCAAGGTTCCAAAAGTAAAACTGCCAGATGTTCAGGAAAAATTTTAAAAAGTACAGATAAATTTACAACTCAATTTCAGCAATATTTTGATCAATTTCAATATTTCAAATCAGCACTACGCTTTAGGCCCTATTCACATTGAGTCCGATCCAATCCGAACCGAATCTTACGTGCATTTTATGCAGAGTGTGCATACGATCACACCCGAATCCAATCCGAAATAGTATGCACAATTTTTTCCAATCCGATTCGGATGAAGTAGTTCGAAAAATCAATACGTATAAATGTACATATACACGGTAGGTATAGAGTTTAGTCATTTAGGATCGGATCGGATCCAATGCGCAGATAATTCGCCTCGGATAGGATCGGATGCTCTGTGAACACAGCCTATAGCTATGTCCTTTTATTAAGAATGCGCGTTAAATATTAAAACGTTTGTAAAATAAAAAAATGACTACGTTACATAAGTATAAAATATAATAAATATAATAGCCCACTCCTGCACGCACCAACAGACCGCGGATAATTTTAGCATAAGCTAATTAATGAGAAAATGGAAAATTGTGAGGAACAATTGGGAATAGTGGAAAAATTATTGGTTACCTACACCCTCCCTCCCACTACCCTGGCGCTGCGCGCTTCCATTTTAACGCTGAAACCCCAATGATATAATTTTATGAAATTTATGAAAAAAAAATTCGAAATTTTTCGGCAACAGGGATCAACGGCAACGGAAAAATAATGAAAATTGTAGTCACAAATATACTTCGAATGGATATATTCTGAACGGTCTCGATGGGCTGAGTCAAATAGCACCAAAATTAACGTTGTATCTTAGAGAATGATGATTTTCTGCAGGTGAGCTAATGAAAAACACTTGCATACTTTCCTAATATTATTACCATCCCTATGGTAGTACTGTTCCTAATATCTGGCATAGCTGTACAAAAAAGTACGATGACATCAATTCCCAACGAAGACAGTACAGCGTGGAATAGAAATTTGATGTCCAACAGTCCAATGATAGGGTTGTTAGTCTTAAGCTTAGACTCAGGTTTAGGCTTAGGATTAGAAAATCTAAATTTACAAGATTCGCTTGGGGTTCTTGAATTGATCGAAATTATGTACCCAAAATGATTAATGCAGAATATCGGAATGGTAACAAACACACTTTAGCTATAAACCGAAACCAGAACAGCTGAAACGTAGCTCACGCTGTAATCTGATAAAATGATCAAATTTCCAAGACATCAAATTTTATGGGAATGTTAAGCAAATATTAAGAACGAATGTTAATTCCGAGGTTTAGGAGACGGCAGCCTTCGCCAAAGTATTATAATTTGTGCCGGACATATAAAATGCGAAGCTTAGTCTAAGGCTTAAGTTTAAGACAAAGATAACGGTTTACATTTTTCTTTACTTGCTGGTTTACTAGAGACGCTATCTCTACACCAATGAAGAGTTTTCTCTGCAGAAACGTTGATATTTTCTTATAATATATCATAGTTATATACTACAGATGGGGCGAATATCAAATTTTTCAACTTAGCGGTGGCTAAGCCGAAAAATTATGAGGAGTTGCGCTGCCACTCTAGCATAGCCTAGTTATTCACGTAGCCGGAAGAAACGCAGCGAGGGAGGCTAATGTGAGTGTGCTATTCCAAGGTTCCAAATTCAGTTCATGAGGCAAATTTAAAGTCCCGCGATAACAATAAAGTACAACGAATATAAAATGCACAACGCCAAAGACATAGGTGTCGAAGGTCAGTCGGCTTAGGGGGTAGCTTGTCGGCCTGGGAGGGAAGATCATCGGGGCTGAGAGGTTTTTCAGTTGGTAGAGTGGTAGACCCACCATCCGCGCCGACATTTTTGCCAATTATTGCAATGTTTACCCCGTTTTTGCCAATTTTACCTAAATTATTGCTATTTTTCACAACAATTTTCACACACCTTCGGCACGGGGAGGCAGGAATGGGGTTGAGGTGAATTTCAGAGCCTTCAGGGGCATTAATATGGCTTCAGGGTCCGACCGTTAGGGCGAGTGACCCTTCATAGTCACCAGTCGTCAAACTTATAGCTCTCGAGATGGTGGTCACCACTTTCGATGCGATGCCTTTCGCAGTATTTTAGATTTTAAAAGGAAATAATGCTTATAGCATTGACAAAGGCTTCATTAATTTTGTAAAGTTGAGCACTTTCGTCGCGCTATCGATTTTCAATAATCGTTTTTCAATTGCATATCGCAGGTCTGTTTCCGCTTTTGCTCGGTATGATGCTCCAACATCGAAGCGAATTTGTCGCCGGAGTATTCGTTGCCGTCGTTGCAATAATGCCAATCCTTCTCGGCTCGGCAATGGGCGGAATGCTAGCGATGTATTACTTACAAAAAGTCCGTCAACGCTCAGCGCGTTTCCATCAGAGTCTTTATTCTCAAATGATGGTCACTGCAAATCGGAGTAGGGCTGCGCTGGCTGCCGGTCGCGTTAGCGGTATCAGTGGTAACAATGGTTCACCGAGTGTCAAAAGCCCTGAATTCGCTCTTACTCCGCAACATTACGTGGACAATGAAGACGATGATAACGACACCTTAACGGAAACTGCTGGCGACATTAGGATTGTCGAAAACATGAAGCCGATTTCCACATGGAAACTTCAACCGACAACAAAAAGAAGATCCGATAGCGAAGAAGATGGTGAAGGCGAGTTAAACAAAAACCGTGTATCTCGAACCCACAATAACCAGCTGACGTCTTCCAAGCTTCTTCCGTTGGATACGTTGACTCTTGAAATCGGTGACGTCAAGTGTAACAACTGCAGTGGTCACCATGTCGTATTCGAAAATGTGAAATTGATTGATGATGACTGCCAAGACGACGTGAAGCATGACAAACAGAAGGGCAGAAAGAATAACAACAACAATAATAATAGTAATTATGCCATTTTGGTCGAGGGTGACGGTGGTGACAATCAAAGCTTAGGTCTCGATCTACAAAAACTAACCCGACATCGAGGACATCAAAGCATAACATCCGGCGAAAACGAGTCGAATTCAGGTTGTGCTAGAAATGACAGCACTATAATTTACAACATGAATTCGAGCACTGCTAACAGCGACGACGCAGGTGGCGACATTGAGGTGGCGCTGACACTAGCGGAAGACAATGGGATCCCAGCAGAAGAAAACATAATATCAAACCCAGATTTCGTGTTGGCGAAAGATGTATGTGATGACAATCGCATGCAAAGTTTAAGTAGCCGTTCATTGTCAAAACTACAAGAAAAAGAATTCAGCATTATGTAGCATTCAACTAGTTGTGCCACCGATACTGGAAGTATTTGGTTTCTAAGCGATCGCGACGTTTTGGTTACATCAACTGGTGTATCGAAGAATAACAACCTGTTCGAACAGCAGCTGCAGTCGCACCAAGGTGAGGAAGACATTCCACAACGGCGAAAAGTACAGTTAATACAAACGAAAATTGATGAAAAAAATTTAATCAAAACGTTTGCGCCCCCAATTTGGATAACCAACGATATAACCGCTGCAATAACAAAATATCATTAGCAAATTTCGGGCGATTCCAAACTGCACTTATGCAAAAACAACATGATCGTGAGAATCAAAAGCAGCAACAGCAGAAGCTACAGCAGCGAAAAGACGACCCGACGCAATTAAACTGTGTCTTCAACAATCCAGCTACTACAGGAGACCAGTCGACAACAAACCTACTTCAAATGAGCAAAAAAGACGTCACTATATCTGGAGGAAATAAAGCTCCTTCGCATTGTTGTGGGATTGTGCCTCCACCGAGCAACTCTCGTGTAACTGACGGAAGCTAAGAACCCGATTACAAATATCGTGTGAAGAACAAACAACCAGAACAGTCGCACACAACTCTTGGGTATGATTTCAGTGCCATTGACGGCAAAGTAGAGCATAAATAAACGCCAAATTCAAGATTTCTAAAAACTTAAATGCCCTGTTGATTGTCCTCCAAACAACTGTATTATAACCGTAATTGGCTGTGATATTGCTTTTGTAAAAGCTGTCAGTCGGTGACATTGTTTACACCTTTTATTAGACTGAAGACTAATACCCTTTATAGCATACATCCTGTCGCAATATCCGAGGTCTTGGGCGGAGGGAGGTTAGCCGGCTCCAGAGGCTGGGGAGGTTATCTCAGTGGGGTAGAATCCATTGACGGGACGTCCTCCTGGGTGGTGCTGAAAAAAGTTGACGACTCCTCCCAACCCGCCGTTCTCCGAGTACCTCTTTCACTTTCTCCCATGTTATCACTATTTTAGGCAATTTGCACTGTATTTTTGCTAATTTTCTTCTTATTCTTGCGATTTTTTGATAATTTTTTCAAATATTCCGCGCGTCTTCGGGGAGCAGAGGCAGGGGGTTGGTAGGGGTGTACCAGGAGGTAGGGTGGTACCCCAGGGGGTAGACCAAGCTCTTGCGAAGGTCCGAGGTCTCAAGGAGGGCATCATCCTAAGTCCCTATTTCAGCATGTATGGTTTTTTGTATGACGTTGTCTTAAATATGGTTGTAATTTAATTTTCAAATCCGACAGTCTGCATACCAGCTAAAATAATATGAAGCAAATATCTCGGTTTAGCCAGACCGCATTAAAGATTATAATTACTACTGATCACGTCAAATTAAAATTACAAAGTTTATTACTGTTCAATATCGCTAACAAACGATATAATATGGATTTTATTTGACACGCTTTTTTCAGATTCAGTCCCACTGTGCCTTGGATCAATGGCACACGGAATCCAGACAAGATACCGGAATACCTGATTAGGCCTCGATCGATAAAAAGACAGCCTTCCAGATATTTTTCCATAGCTTTTACAGCTGTGACACAATTCCCTGAAGAATAGAAAACGATTCAGATTAGATGTAGCTCTATGCAGCTACGCTGTTAGGCGAAGCTGCTGGTCCATTCTGTTTACGGATTAACAGCTAGAATATTCGTAGATTTATTATCATATTGCGGTTCGATGATTGTATGTGACTTGAAGTCACTGACTTCATTCTCTTGATGACTTCGTAATGGATTTATAGCGTCCAGGGTGGCATAACTGTTGTATTTATGTATTCTATTGTAGGATCGAAAATTCAAGAATTTCTTATGATGCACTGTGCCAGAAATATACGCTACGCTGCGACCGTTACATCGAATCTTAATATTTAAAGACATATACATATATTCATTATTGTTGAGTAGGCTCAAATCACCTGATTGAGTAATGTTATAGCGTTAGAACAGCTTAGTATGTATGTTCGAGCGGGCGCAGCTACCATCCCCCATTTGGCTTACGCTTAAAGTCCCAGGTATGGTATATCGATAATGGCATAGATCGCATATCACTAGACACCACATGTTTCAAATATTTTTGTGGAGCCGCCAACGCTGGAAGTACATTATCTGCCTTCAACGATTGGAAAATCGCTGTAATTATATCTATGCCGTGAGTCAACAAACATATTTTCAGGTTTGTTTCCATGCTGGAGTCATACATGAGAAGATGAATCATCTTAGGTATTCATAGTTTTAGTATATTGTTCTATCTCCGAATGTGTGAATTAAAAAACACAGACAACGGGACTTCAAGTAAACGTTTATTAACACACAGACAGGACTTCTTTGCCCGGGCCAAAGAGCGCTTTGAGCGGTCGATGATCAGTTACCAGGATAAACCTTCTTCCATAAAGGTACTGGTAAAACTTTTTAGACCGAACACAATTGCCAACGCATCTTTCTGGATTTGGCTGTAATTTCTTTGTGTATCGGTGAGCGTTTTAGAAACATTGAAGATGGGGCGTTCACTGCAGTCGGGATAGCGATGAAAAAGAACCGCTCCAATTCCAACTTTTGACGCGTCACAAGCCAAACCCAAAGGTAGTTGGCTGTTGAAATGTATGAGGACATTTTCGGAGCAGAGCAAGTCCTTCAGTTTCTGAAATGCCGCTTTTTGGTCCTGCTCCCAAATCCATTTGGAATGCTTCTTTGTTAAAGCATACAGCGGCTCTACGAGTGTCGGGAAATTATATGGCAAAGATTTGGCGTGCAATTGTACAGATCGAAGGAACGCTTTCAGGCTGGAAACGTCTGTTGGGGCTGGCATCTTGACGACATCATCCACTTTGGGGCCCTTGGCGATTCCCTCATGAGAGAGATAGTGACCCAGATACCCCACAAATTTTTGAGTTGAGTTCTTCTCCAGGTTGAGTGAATTGACACTTCTCCAGTCGACAACGAAGACCTTTGTCATCGAGACGACTGAGCAAACGTCGTAAATTGTTCAAGTGGTCTTCGGCGTCCTTTCCGCTGACCAACAAATCGTCCAGGTAGACAACTACACCAGATAAATCGTTGGTCAGTTGTTCCATGATTTGCTGAAAGTAGCCGGGAGCAGACTTGATCCCAAAAGGAAGGCGCTTCTGTAGAAGAACTCCTTTATGTGTACTAAGAGTCAGTCGTCCTTGACTGATTGGACCCAGTAAGATTTGGTTGTAGGCATCCGCCCGAGTGGATTTGGAGTCGACTACTTGGTCCTCCTCCGATTTTTTGCATTAGATCCTCACGGCAAAGGCGGTGCGTGTAGATGCTCTTCCAGTTGAGTGTTGGTTGTTAACGGGATAATCGCCACGAACCCGCAACTTGGGTTTTTGTTGTCCTGGGCATTAGCGTTTTCTTGATAGGTACCTCGGGGGTTCCGTGATCGCAAAATGGCACCGGTTCCCAGACGCCTTTTTCTGGCCCTTTTGACTGTAGGCCTCTTCAAGGTCCGACTTGAGGGCACAAGGGACTTGAAAACAGGACTTTCTGGGAAGATTGGCTTAGGAACTTGTCCTTGGCATTTAACTTCCAACTGACTGGAAATCCTTTCAGTCACCCACTTCCGGTTTCCAAAGGTTGGCGAAATTCCTGGCACAGGTTTTGACAACATTGCTGAAGTTGGACATCCGGCTTCGAAATGACTGAAGACCGCGTTGCACTCACAGTGAGGTAAATGATCTCACTAATCGAAAATGCCCAATTTCTTTAACCGCGTTGCGCCCCAGCCAGGTTAACAGGATATCAGACACCGTGAATTGGACTTCCGGTTGATTCCTAAAATAGTGAGCCTAAGGGTGCATGCGACGAAACTTTGCAACCTCTGGCAAATTGTGATTACTGGCAGATTCGCACTTACACAAGATTTGGCCAATTCAGCAACCCAGTTTCTCCCAATTTTGCTTTGGAGATGAACTTGCCATTGTCTTGTTGGCTGTGTCGAATTTCCATTCGTAAAAGTTTGTCGTGAATTTTGACAGGTGTTTCCAACTTGGGTAAGAAACTGTTGTTGGTGACCATTTTGTACTTGTTAATATTTTTTTAACAGAAGACTTGCTTTTGACACTTGTAATATTTTTGCAACAAACCTTTTCCAGGATGGCCTTTCTTACAGAAGTTGCAATCCGTATTGATAAAACGACATTCGGACGTTTGATGATTATTGTCCACAGCCAGGACACGAAAGTCAGCGGTTTATTCCGGTCGGAAAATTTTTTCTTACCTTTGTTGGATCTCGCGCTGCTTTAATGAACCTTGTTGACCCGGCTTTTGGTTTGATGCCATGCACCGTTTTCTTTAGCGACTTTTGCAGCATCTTCCGTTTCAACAGCGGTTTTAACACACCCTGGCGAAATCGAGCTCGTCATCTTTGACTTTGAATAAGGCCTTCAGGAAACGGCTTCGTTACTGACGGAGCAAAATGAAGCATATACCAGAGATGCTTTTGTCCTAAGGATAGTTGATTGAGGCAAAGTCGCAGCTTGCGGCATCTTGGCAGGATCCGAGCCGTGGTAGCTCCTGTAGGGTTTCACCCGGATTTCAGTCGCATGTCGCTCCAAAACTTGAATCTTTCGTGGACGACGAAAACGTCTGGGATGGTGCTGGACTTCTTAGTGAAGTAAAGACGATATCGTCCATAACAAGATCGTTGATGGCCTTTGGAGGACTTTGTTGACGCGCGAGTTTACCGAATCAGGCGGTAGACCTCTTGCGATTGATTGGTCCGAAAAAATCTGGCCATCTTGCAGTTGCAAACATCCGGAATGTGTTCCCAGCGAAGTTTTGAGAATCGATACCCAGTAGTCTGGCCAAAGTTAGGACTTTAAGTAAAACATACTTCAAAATCAGGAATATTTGGAATTGGAGAAGGCATGGTGGTGGTTACGGCGTTTGTTTGGACGCCAGATTGTAGCGGTTTTGGTGATAGCCTTTCCATTTGTTCTTGATATCGCTTTCTCTTGACGCATCAAGTTGCTTATGCATAATGGCGATGAGCTCGAGCGATCTCTGACATGATGAAATCAAGAGCATTTGACCCTTCGGCGAATTAGGGGAAACATGAATTAAAAACAGAACGAGTTATTTTGACCGAAATGTCGTAGGAGCGGAGTACTACTTCAGTGTCGCCAAAAATTCCTGTTGTATCTATTTAAGTGTGTGAATGAAAAAACACAGACTTAAAGGACTTGAAGTAAACGTTTATCTTAACACACAAACACGGAAAACACTGATGGTTATTAAATGAAAAGAACATTAGCAAATGCCCTGAAAGAAGACAGTCATACGTTACTGTTTCGACACTTATGCTTTTCTGTATTCATGGAACATTCTCAGAATATGTGGAGTCATGTGACGCGGAATGTTCTCGAGAAATTCTTCGATTGACATTATGTAATGTTCTAGAAGTTTCAGGAATGTTCTGGAATGTTCGCTAATTGTTCGATCGCCGTGACGTATATTATGAACACTTAACAATGGTTTTAGTATAAATATTCTAAGCTCTCAGATCGGGAGTGATTAGTTTTGCGCCGTTCCTCAGATTTTTGAAACTTAAGCGTCATATGCGCTTTTGCTACTTTTAAATCAACTTCAATGTTAATACCACAAGTCCTAAAACATACACGATAATTTTTCCAAATCTTTCCGAGCTTTTATCAACTCCACTTAAAGCTATGTTGCAACATTCGCGACCTTTAATGATACGATTCTGAATCGTTTTTTTCTGCTTTCATATTGTCCATTGAATTTCGCACGAATTGTTCGGCGAGAATGTCTTTTTCCATGTTAAAAGTCAAAACACCTCATTTTCTTGAGCACCATTGCATGTTGCTGAAATCGATATAAGGCACAATGGATACCGGTTCAATTGTTTTAACGAATCTTTAGCCAAGTTCCTACAGAACTTGTTCTTTTGTTCAGGCACTCGGATCCGCTAGTTTTAGTCGTCAGCGGCCTGATTTATCTGCGTACGAGTGGGATCACTTCATCGAAACTGCCAGGATATTGAGGAAGTTGTAAGTAAGCCCATATAATTGATTCAAATTATTGTTTATCGTTTGTGATTAGTTTTTAGAGACTAAGTAATCTAAAATTGC
>JASANE010020172.1:0-22891 GCA_030248225.1 Trileptium ribeirensis | reverse complement strand
GCTCCCAGTCTGGAGCAAATATACGGGGCCAAGGTGCTAGGTCTTATTCGTAGGCCTCCGACCTCACCCCCCGGGTCACGTCGTTATGTTCCGCTCAATTCCAAAGTTCCGGGCGCAATCGGGCGGGAAGGGGGGAGACGGAGCCCCTCAGCCCGGCGGAGCGCGGGACCACAGTGGGTAGACCAGGGCACCCAGCCTCAGGTTCGGGAGCCCAAATCGTGTTCCCCTGCGCCATAATGATTACGCAATCAACATAACACGACGGAATGTAAATGAAGAGCCATTATCACGTTTTGTCTGAATTATATGAACAGAATACATGGCAAACCTTAGGACAAAGGGATTTTGAGATTCACAATTTTTGAGAGTTTTAATGTGAGCCAAACTGGATCTCACTAGGGTACAATATATATTTTATATTAAAATTTTACTACAAATTAATATTGTCGAAAACCATTAAAGGCCACGATACATATCAAAAAACCCATATAAACATGTTCCCTCTGTATCTATTCCATAAAAATCTGATTTTCCCGATTTTCGCCAAATTTCACCAGAGGGGTGTAAAATCGGGAAACCACAAAACTAGTGGATTGCGCAGTTTAAAAATTCAAATTTTAAATGAACTCTGTAATTAATGTTTTATTTTAGAAACATCGTGCAATGAGCATTTTATTTGACGTCTAAAAAACATTTAGACAAAAAAATTTTTGCGCTATTTACTGGAACTTATAGTTTCGGAATACGTCACTCTGACAAAAATTTGTCCGCTTTTCTGTACGAATTAATGGTCACTGATGAAAAATTTTTTTTAAAGTTAAAACAATTATCCCCGCAATTTTGCATTTTTGGCACTATACCAAGATAACCAAAAATGTTGCAGAGAGTTTGTACGGGAATTTTTCGGCCATATAGCAACTTTTGGCTTAGATAAATGTACTGTGAACGGTTTTCGCTACATTGCCGGCAACCCGGTGAAAAATGACTGTGGGAATACCTAATCGTGAAAGATACGAACAAGTATGTTCTCAGCAGAGAGGCCATATAGCAGTTTTCGCGAGATAAATGTGTACTGTGGAATGGCTTCCGCTAATATTGTGGGTAAATTTAGAATAAAAAATGCTTGTACAGGGATTCGGTGAAAAATAACTGCGAACAAGTAATGTGTCAGAGCAGAGAGGCCATACAGTTTTCGCGAGATAAATATATGTGAAAAAATTGTTTTCGCTAATACATTGTGGGTAACTGAGGCGAAAACTGTAAAAATAAGCTGCGAACAAGCAAAACTGTCAGAGAGGCAGAGAGGCCATATACAGTTTTGGTTAGATAAATGAGCTAACCGTTTTTCGCTACAAATATTTGTGTAACTGGGTGAAAACCAAAAGTAATTGGTGAAGAGGACGAACGGTAACTGTCAGAGTAGAGCAGAGAGGCCATATAGTGTTTTTCGGGGCGACAGAAATGTATGTGAAAAATGGCTTTTTGCTGAATAACACCTATGGACTGTAAACTGGGCCAAAAACAGGCATTACAGGGAATCGGAAAGATAACTGTGAACAACGACAGAGAAAGCAGAGAGGCCATATAGCAGTTTCGGCTGACAGAAATCATGTAAACTTCCGCCTATTGTGGGTAAATGAAACGGCTGTACTGGGGATCCAACAAGATGCTTGCAGAGAAGCAGAGAGGCCATATAGCAGTTTCGGCGAGATAAACGTACTGGAATGGTTTTCGCTAATACATTGTGGGGTAACTAGGTGAAAAAAAAACCAGTGTACAGGGATTGGTGGAACAGGTAAACTGAACAAGTAACTGTCAGAGAAATAATTGGAAAACCATATAGCAATTTTTGCTCAGCAATAAATGTATGTGAACGGTTTTCGCTATATTTGTGGGGGTAACTGGGTGAAAAACGACTGTACAGCTAAAAATAACTGCGAACAGGAAACACTGTCAGGAAATAGCAGAGAGGCCATATAAATGGGGTTGCAGCATAAAATGCAAAATGAGAAACGCGACACATATTGTGAAAAACTGGGGTGAAAAATGGACTGTGTACAGGAATTTGGTGAAAAGTATAACTGCGAACAGGAACCCTGTAGGCCATATAGGCGTTTTGTGCGGCGCAGCACAATAAACGCATGCCTAACGGCTTTTGCTAAAATGGGCAACCCAGGGCCAAAAACGGGCTATACAGGAATTGGGCAAAACTGAACAGTAAAATGACAGAGAAATAGAGAGGCCATATAGCAGTTTCGGCTAGATAAATGCACTGCCAAATGCACTTCCGCTAATATATTGTGGGTAAATTAGGCCAAAAATGCTTGTACAGGGATCTGAAGAAATAAACTGTGAACAAGGATGTCAGAGTAGCAGAGTAGCCATATAGCAGTTTTGCTAGTATATAAATGTACTGAAATTGTTTTCGCTAATACATTTGCTGGGTAAACTAGGCGGGAAAACGGCTGTACAGGAATTGGTGAAGAGGAAACTGCCAACAAGTAACTGTCAGAGAGGAAAGGCCATATTGCAGTTTCCGGCGAGATAAATGTGAACGGCTTTCGCTAAACTATTGTGGGTACCTCCAAACCTTGTGACAATATAATTGGTGAAGAGGAACTGCGAACAAGTAACTGTCAGAGGCACAGAGAGGTGATACCCAGTTTTGGTGATATAATGCACTACCTAAACCAAGTTTTCGCTAATACATTGTGGGTAAACTAGGCCTAAAACGGCTGTATACAAAATTTAGCTGAAAAATACAAAACTGCGAACAAGTAAAAGTGTTCCCAAAAAAATATAATAGGGTTATAAAAAAGTGAGTTTGGTCTAGCCTAGTCTCAAAAAAAAAAAAAAAAAAAAAAAATGACAAGTTAACAGTTTTCTGTTGGGTATCTATCTTGCACCATCTCCCGTACAGCCGTTTTTCACCTAGTAGTTTACCCACAACATGTTAGCGAAAGCCGTTAGCATACATTTATCTCGCCGAAACAAAACACAAAACCAAAATAAGAGCATAATACAGTTGCCAAATGGATTAGCTGTGTAATAAAATACCATACTGCGCTGAAGACGGAATGAAGTGTTAGGACACTCCAAAGTATTAAATATACTAGAAATGCTAGCAAAAAACTGATTTGTGGAATCTGGCATTCTTTATTGACCGATGTAAAATTTTTCACAATTCCATAATTATTTTCTGTACTTTGGACCTCAAAAAAGCTCGTCGTTGCTCTAGCATTTTTTGAGGTAAATTGATCATGGGAGTTACAGAAAATGATTATGGAATTGTGAAAGATTTTACATCGGTCAATAAAGAATAGGTCACAAAATCGTTTTGTAGCATTTCTAGTATATTTTAATACTTTTGGCAATGTCCTAAGCAATGTCGACCCACCGGTTCAAGAGAATTTACTTTCGTTTTTGAATTCCGTCTTCCGGCGGGTAACATATGGCTATTTTTATTACACAGCTAATCATTAGCAACGTGTATTATGCTCTTATTTTGGTTTTGTGTTTTGTTTCGGCGAGATAAATGTATGCTAACGGCTTTCGCTAACATATTGTGGGTAAACTACTAGGTGAAAAACGGCTGTACGGGAAATGGTGCAAGATGACTGCCAACAGAAAACTGTTAACTATCTAGACGCGTATCGTTCGTCGAATTTTCAACTGCAGTTAAACTTGGAGTTTAGTTTTTATAACTATATATTTTTGCAAAACACTTACTTGTTCGCAGTTATCTTTCACTAATTCCTATACAGCCGTTTTTCACCTAGTTTACCCACAATGTATTAGCGAAAACCGTTAGCATACATTTATATCGCCGAAACTGCTATAAGGCCTCTCTGCCCCTCTGACAGTTACTTGTTCGCAGTTATCTTTCACCAATTCCTGTACAGCCGTTTTTCACCGAGTTTACCCACAATATATTAGCGAAAGCCGTTAGCATACATTTATCTCGCCGAAACTGCAATATGGCCTTTCTGCCTCTCTGACAGTTACTTGTTCGCAGTTATCTTTCACCAATTCCTGTACAGCCGTTTTTCACCTAGTTTACCCACAATGTATTAGCGAAAACCGTTAGCATACATTTATCTCGCCGAAACTGCTATATGGCCTCTCTGCCTCTCTGACAGTTACTTGTTCGCAGTTATCTTTCACCAATCCCTGTACAGCCGTTTTTCACCTAATTTACCCACAATATATTAGCGGAAGCCGTTAGCATACATTTATCTAGCCGAAACTGCTATATGGCCTCTCTGCTTCTCTGTCAGTTACTTGTTCGCAGTTATCTTTTACCAATTCCTGTATAGCCGTTTTTCACCCAGTTTACCCATAATATATTAGCGAAAGCCGTTAGCATACATTTATCTCGCCGAAACTGCTATATGGCCTCTCTGCTTCTCTGACAGTTACTTGTTCGCAGTTATCTTTCACCAATTCCTGTACAGTCGTTTTTCACCCAGTTTACCCACAATATATTAGCGAAAACCGTTAGCATACATTTATCTAACCAAAACTGCTATATGGCCTCTCTGCTTCTCTGACAGTTACTTGTTCGCAGTTATCTTTCACCAATTCCTGTACAGTCGTTTTTCACCCAGTTTACCCACAATATATTAGCGAAAACCGTTAGCATACATTTATCTAACAAAAATTGCTATATGGCCTCTCTGCCTCTCTGACAGTTACTTGTTCGCAGTTATCTTTCACCAATCCCTGTACAGTCGTTTTTCACCTAGTTTACCCACAATGTATTAGCGAAAACCGTTAGCATACATTTATCTCGCCGAAACTGCTATATGGCCTCTCTGCCTCTCTGACAGTTACTTGTTCGCAGTTATCTTTCACCAATCCCTGTACAGCCGTTTTTCACCTAATTTACCCACAATATATTAGCGGAAGCCGTTAGCATACATTTATCTAGCCGAAACTGCTATATGGCCTCTCTGCTTCTCTGTCAGTTACTTGTTCGCAGTTATCTTTTACCAATTCCTGTATAGCCGTTTTTCACCCAGTTTACCCATAATATATTAGCGAAAGCCGTTAGCATACATTTATCTCGCCGAAACTGCTATATGGCCTCTCTGCTTCTCTGACAGTTACTTGTTCGCAGTTATCTTTCACCAATTCCTGTACAGTCGTTTTTCACCCAGTTTACCCACAATATATTAGCGAAAACCGTTAGCATACATTTATCTAACCAAAACTGCTATATGGCCTCTCTGCCTCTCTGACAGTTACTTGTTCGCAGTTATCTTTCACCAATCCCTGTACAGTCGTTTTTCACCTAGTTTACCCACAATGTATTAGCGAAAACCGTTAGCATATATTTATCTCGCCGAAACTGCTATATGGCCTCTCTGCCTCTCTGACAGTTACTTGTTCGCAGTTATCTTTCACCAATCCCTGTACAGCCGTTTTTCACCTAATTTACCCACAATATATTAGCGGAAGCCGTTAGCATACATTTATCTCGCCGAAACTGCTATATGGCCTCTCTGCTTCTCTGACAGTTACTTGTTCGCAGTTATCTTTCACCAATTCCTGTACAGTCGTTTTTCACCCAGTTTACCCACAATATATTAGCGAAAACCGTTAGCATACATTTATCTAACCAAAACTGCTATATGGCCGAAAAACTGCCATACAAACTCTCTGCAACATTTTGGTTCTTCTTATTATAGTGTCCAAAAATGCAAAATTTTGGGATAAGTATGTTTTAAGTTTCCTTAGTAAATTTTTTCATCAGTGACCATTAATTCGTACAGAAAAGCGACAATAACTATAAAAATGACGTATTCCGAAACTATAAGTTCCGTAAATAGCGCAAAATTTTTTTGTCTATAAATGTTTTTAACGTCAATAAAATGCTCATTAGCAATGTTTCTAAAATAAAACATTAATTTCAGAGCTTTCATTTAAAATTTGAATTTTGACAATTTGCGCAATCCACTAGTTTTGTGGTTTCCGATTTTACACCTCTGGTGAAATTTGGCGAACGGTGGCAAATTTTTATGGAATAGAATACAAGGGAACATGTTTATATGAGTTTTTGAATAGTATGGTGGCTTTTAATGGTTTTCAACAATATTAATTTGTAGTAAAATTTTTAATCTGAAGTCTGTTACCTAGTGATGCCAGCTTTGGCTCACGTAAACTCTGGGAAATTGTGAATCTAAAATCCCTTTGTCCTAAGGTTTGCCATGTATTCTGTTCATATAATTAGGACAAACGTGATAATGGCTCTTCATTTACATTTCCATTAGTGCTATGTTGAGTTGATTGCGCGTCTAACCGCCATAAATAAGCCATATCATAGATACATGCAGGAACGCATTGGGCTACAAACCTGAGGCCTTGGAACGCCCGCTCGATGCCCTGGTCTACCCACCCTGTGGGTACCACACTCCCCCACCACTGAGGCTCCGTACTCCCCTTCCCATCCGATTGCGCCCGGAAATTTTTGGAATTGACAAACATGACGGTGTGACCGGGGATGAGGTCGTCAACATTTTGCTTACTCCCCTCCGATGACCTAACACCCTTGGCCCATATATTTGCTGCAACTAAAACTAATCAAAATGTGATAAGACAGGTATCGACCGGGAGTTAAACATCTGGCCTGTGGATTGGTAGAGCGATTCGCTGAAATGTTAGGTCGTTCTTTCATTAAGATGTCCTACATTACAATCGCTTTTTCTCATAGAGTTTTGATATACTGCATATATCTTAATCTTAATATATAAGAGCGTCCGGAACTAACTAACAACCACTAACCGCGTTAGCATTGCAATAATAATAACGAGAAAGCTTACTTATCAAAATTTTGCGAATACAGTCATCAAAACTGTCTCGTTGCACTTTTACACATTTATGTTATCTTATTCCACGTAATCAATATGTTGAAAGTGGATTGCTGGTAATTTTTTTGAGCTTTTGTCTGACAACATTCGTATAATTTTGACATTACTGTATTTAATCTAAGTATCACTCAATCATTAGACGGTACGTTGAGAAATACGTATGCTATTTACAAGTACTAAAATACTTACAACGGAAATTACTTTTGTGATAGCTGAATATAGTTTTCGATTAAAAAGTAACCGCAATGCCAATAGCCATAGTGTTGCAAATCCCGGAAAAGAATCATATTTAACTATTTTTGTAGAAATATATACTTGAACAGTCAATATGTACTTAAACAGACAAGCAGGTTTATTGAAGCCTTGGAACCAAGAACATTGACATTAATATACACAGTCGTGTTTATGGGAATACCGGATATTTACATTACGTTATAGCTGAGATTTCGTCACTTGCTGATGCTTATCATAATATTTGCTGCCTGCACATATAGCGTTAACTAAACTGGCTGTTAATTATAAGCCAATTTGCAAAATATATACAGCCTAAATCTATAAATTACATACGTTAATGGGTTTCCATAAAAGAATTGTACAATTTAGTTAAAAAGTTATTAGGACGAAATGCTCAACTCAACAATTATTGTAAGCTTGCTATATTCTATGTGGGTAAATAGTGGTAATAATAGAGACAACAGGTAATAACAAAAATCCTTTCCAGAGTTGATTATTTATTCCTGACACACTGTTGTCACCATTTAAAATTGTAATTATTTATGTTATAAAAATTAGAGTAAATACATTATTTATTAAAAATTATGTGAACATGCATCATAAAACATGCAACAGGAAAGCCATGAACATGTCACAGTAACATAAAACATAGTTGAATAATGGTCGCAAATTTCATACATGCGCTTGTCTGCTGTAAAGATGACAGTTGGACAAGTTGTTATAGCTTCAGAAAAGGTTGTCTACAGACGGCTTGCTTTTTATTTTGAATATTGAGCATTTAAAATATCGGTGGTAGTTCAGACACGCGGATGTGATCCATAACAACATAATACAGAACGTAGACATATTTAAAAGAGGTTTTATACTCGTCTGAGTCATATGATGTCGTTTGGCATTTGAAATAGAGCTGTCGTTTCAGGTTCTTTAGTCATGCAGGCTCCTTGCTCCTTGTTTTGACTGTTGTCCATTTTAAATATGGTTGATAGCTCAGATGTCAGAGGCAACGCCGAGAAAAGAATCCCCCACAAATTGTATGAACTAAAACAAACAACCCAAGATTTCAGTTTAGCCGTGGTTATTTTGACTTAATCTGTAAGAAGATGCTAAAGATGCCAATCTGCAAGCGCTTCAAACCTAATGATTCTTCAAGGTCTCGATCTCTAATTGTCATTTTAGTGATTGATGGCCAAGCTTAGCCCTGGTTTGAAAATAAAAACATATTGTCGCAGTAATTATATATTATAGCGTCATGAATGAAACTACCGTACAAAACTTTATTCCTCAAGATTGAGAAAGTTTGCACATGTTATGATTGTTTACAATACTTGTCGCGTAGTTTTGACAATGAGCTCACATATACAGTGAGTGGGAGCATAATCTATACAGTTTTTATATTATAAAAATACAACAAACTCTAGCGTTAGTAATAGAATCTGACGTATTATTAATCCGTCTGATTCGACTTACGTCAGTGTTAACAGAATAATAAATAGAAACTATTTATAAACATCAAGCAAGGGTTGCTGGTTTTGTTTAAATTATTGAAAGGTTTTCATTATTTTTCTGCAAACTTTGCCTGTCAAGTTGTTTTATACTTAGATTTTTTTACAAGGAACTGTAGGAAGGTAAAGTCTATTTATTTTCTAAATATGTAATGCGGAGCAGCTTGGTCACAGGTGCAGTTGTGTCTGAGAGTTTAAGTTTCAGGCAATGCTTTCTCTACTAAACACACATATAAAAAGTGTAAATGAATTTATATCATTATTCTTCAAACTGCTGTTGAATAGATCGTGTTTCGTTTTTATTAGATCACTAGATTGCAGGATTGAGATTAAGCTGTAATCCTCGAGATCATTAGATTTTCATTACTTAGCGATCCCGAAGATCTGAAGTTCGGTAGAGATTTAACGAATTACAGTTTCGCCTGAAGCATGTCATTTTTTGGTAAAAACTCATTAAGAAAATATCAACTAAAGCGGTTCCGATAGTAAGTTTGGCGGTATTTATAAATTTACAGAGATTTGATCCCGTTAGGAGTGCGACAAAGGAGATTCCTCCATACACAACTCTGGAGTTGCAAATTTTGGGCTAGGTTGCTTCCCTGGTGGGTGTTCAATGGACCCCACTTTACTTCTGCAATCCCTTTGTAACAACTGTACAGCAGTAAAATTTTGAGAGTTCAGCACGCATCAAAGTTTATCAATTTTCCTTAAATTTGACAAAATTGACCGGCACATTAAAAAGTTTTGGAACAAAAAGTGCGCCTCTGAGCCTGCTGTACCCTTTAGGGATTGAAGAGTTAAAATATATTATACTCAAAGATGATGGTTTTACGAATTATTAGCTTCGGTTAGCTCGATTTGGGCGCAACTTTAGTAATTAGGTGGTAGTGAAATTAGTAGAAAAGGTAGAATTGGTAGAATTTCTTGCCTTGATACTAAGTAAAAGCACTAAAATTCGGAACAATTACTATTATCTCTACCAAAGTATGGTTTGATATTTTTAGTCTCTTGAATACATGTATTTCATTATAAAGCACGATGCGTTGCCAACGCATAACGACTGGCAAAAAGTAATTTATTAGGCAATGTGATTCTCGCGGACTTAAATGTTTTCTTATAGAGAAACATGCCACTGTAGTTTATATTCGCTAAGAACATTAAATAATTGCTGTAATATCTAATCATAAAAACATGTAAGGTGCGAAATAAGCAAATGCAGTAATAATTAACATGCTACGACCATTACACCACGTGTGCCTAAAACTCGGGCCATTTTATTGTCAAAATTATCAAGTTGGAGTACAAGTGTTCAAGATTGTACAACATACACTTTGATTTAAGACAGAAAGGGTTAGGAGTCGAAATTTGGACTACTGCTTGATTAACCCTTTCGTTCGTATACTGACACATTTGTTGCAACATAGATTGTCGGGCAACTTAATTGCCGACTTGTCGTTCGTGGTGCTTCTGTACATACGTTGTTGTTAGTACGTGTTGTTATGATCTTTGAAAGGAACCGAGTAACTGCTGCTATATAGCGTAGTGGCTGGGGCACAAGACTTGCACTACAGCGATCTAGGTTCAATTAGCGGTTGCAGCAACAGTTTGTTCAAGATTGTACAACCTGCTCTTTGGCTTAAGAAGGAAATGGTTAGTAGTCGAAATATGTACTAATGCCTGATTAACAATTTCGTCTATATACTGACACATTTATCGCAGTATACATTGTGTGGCGAGTTAACTGGCCGGCATGTCGTTCGCCGTTCGTTTGTACATGTATTGCTTTTCGTACACGTTGTGAGTTTCCCTTATGAAACCGAACAACAGCTTATGTATAGAGTATTGATTAGTGTTCAAGACGTGTACCCAAGTGGATTTAAGAAGAAAAGGGTTAGTAGTCAATATTTAGACTACTGCTGGTTGACCCTTTCATTCATTATTGACACATTTGTCGTAGAACACACTGCGTGGCGAATTAATTGCCGAGCTTGTCGTTCGGCGTGCGCTTGTACATGCGTTGTTGTTCTTAGGCTTTGAGAGCTTCCTTAAAAAGAACCGAGGAACACCTCCTATATAGCGTAGTGGCTAGCGCACCAGACTTGCACCCGAGCGATTTAGTTTCAATCCGCGGTTTGAACAAAAGTTTGTTCAAGATTGTACATATTACGCTTTGGTTTAAGAAGAAGAGGATTAATCTTCCAAGTATACACTGTTATTCGATTAACCCTTTAGTTCGTGTATGGTCATATTTGTCGCAGATTACATTATGGGGCGAGTTAATGCCGAGCTTGTAGTTCTAGTCGTCGAAATATAGACTATTATTCGATTAATCCTTTAGTTAGCATACGGTCACATTTGTCGCAGTATACACTGTGGTGCGATTTAATCGCCGAGCTTGTCGTTCGTGGTGCTTTTGCACACGCGTCGTTGTTAGTACGCGTTGTGATGTTCCTTAAAAGGAACCGAGTAACAGCTCCTATACAGCGTAGTGGCTGGGGTGCAAGACTTGCACCCGAGCTACCTAGGTTCAATTCGCGGTTGCAGCAACAGTTGTTCAAGACTGTACAATCTGCTCCTTGGCTTAAGACGGAAAGCGTTAGTAGGCGAAATTTGGACTACTGCCTGATTAACGTTTTCGTTTGTACATTGACACATTTTTTGCAGTATACATTGTGTGCGATTTAATTACCGAGCTTGTCGTTCGTGGTGCTTTTGTACATACGTCGTTGTTAGTACACGTTGTGATGTTCCTTAAGAGGAACCGAGTAACAGCTCCTTCACTGCGTAATGGCCAGCGTACAATACTTGCACCCGAGCGATTTGGGCTGAATCGGGGTCGCAGCAAAAGTTTGTTCAAGATTGCACAAGCTGCGCTTTGGTTTAAGAAAGTTAGGGTTAGTAATCGAAATTTAGACTACTGCCCGAGTAGTTTCGTTAGCATATTAGTACTTTTGTCACAGATTACATTGTGTTGCAAGTTAATTGCTGAGCTTCTCATTCAGCGTGCGTTTGTACATGCGGTCTTTATCGGACGTGTTGTGAGTTTCATTACAAGGAGCCGAGCAGCAACTCTTATATAGCGTACAAAACTTCAACACGACCGATATAGGTTTAATCCATGGTTTGTAGGAAGTTTCTTCAAGATGGTACAAACAACGTTTTGATTCGAGAAGAAAAGGGTTAGTATTCGAGATTTAGACTATTACTGGATTAACCCTTTCACTCGTACATTGACATATTTGTCTCTACGTACATTATGTGATGATTGTCGAGTTTCTCGTTCGGCGTGCGTTTGTACACGCGTTCTTGTTCGGACGTCTTGTGAGGTTTGTTAAAAGGAAACGAGCAACAGCTCTTATATAGCGTACTGGATATATATCTTATAAGAAGAATATGGTTAGTGTTCGAAATTTAGACTATTGCTCGATTAACCATTTCCTTCGTATATGGACACGTTAGCCGCAACGTATATTGTGTGTCGAGTTAATTTCCGACCTTGTTGTTCGGCGTGTGTTTGTACATGTGTTATGGTTTGTTGTACGCGTTGTGAGTTTCCTTAAAAGGAACCGAGCAACAGCTCTTTTATAGCTCCTGTATTGGTAGTGGCTAGCGTACAAGAGTTGCCACCGAGCGATCTAGGTTCAATCCGCGGTTGGAGCAAAAGTTAGTTCAAGATGGTACAAGCTACGCTTTGATTTAAGAAGGAAAGTGTTTAGTAGTCTAAATTTAGACCACTTCTCGATTAACCCTTTAGTTCGTTGATTGACACATACGCGGAAACGTACATTTTGTGGCGAGTTAATTTCCGACCTTGACGTTCGGCGTACGTTTGTACATGCGTTGTTGTTTGTACGCGTTGTGAGTTTCCTTTTATGTAATTGAACAGGTCTTGTATAGCGTAGTAGCTAGCGTGTAAGACTTCCACCCACACGATAGCGTAGTAGCTAGCGTGTAAGACCTCCACCCAGACGATATAGGTTCTAGCCGTGGTTGGAGCAAAAGATTAGTCATTATTGTACAAGGTACGCTTTGGTTTAAGAAGCAAAGGGTTAGTAAAGTAAATGTACAAGAACCGCAAGTGTAAGTATCCATTGTTGCACGAATTTAGAGCAAATAGGTATATGTTGCTGGACTGTCACTAGTCACGATATTGAACGTCACTTACGTACGGTTTTAACTGCTATGTCCCAAGTCTTTTCTAGGTGCATGTTTGTTTATTATAATGTGAATGTCGCATTACTTTGTTTAACCTCGTGTGAATAACAATTACTTGTACTAGCTGCATTATTTACTTCGTGATATTTATAACAATATAATTTCTTCGCGTTTGCTGCTTGTGGTAGCCATATGGTATTTTTAATGATGTGTAAACTTGTAATTATATTTTTAGTCTAGCCACCAATTAACATTACGTATTATATTACTGTGTGGGTAATTACCGAGTAGTCATACCTAAAGTGTATAATAATTGTGCCTGTCATGCATATCTACAAAAGATAATTACAAGTTACCGTTGGTTGACTTGACATTAGGCATACTTGCATCAAAATTATATACCAATAGAAAAGAGCAGAAATGTGCATTTCAAATGTATCTTAAAAGTACTCATGCGCTCGTAATATCGCCTGAAACATCGTATAATCAGTTGTTTGTGGGGTTATGATGTATATTTATGGCTTTATGACTAATAACTCCCAAGCGGCGATAAATCTGAGCGAGCGTGGTTTCATGAAGTTCAATTCGCTTCATAAAGTTCAATTTACTTCATAAATTCAATGAGCTTGAATTTAATGAACTTCAATAAGCAAGCGAACATGGTTTCATTTCGTGAAATCATCTTGTAACCGGCTTTGTATTTGATCATACAGGCTGACGCTCCGAGGTCTGTGGGGGTGAGGCAGCCGTGGTCGGCCCGGGTCGTGGTAAGATATAGGCCCTTGGGGGACGTCCTCCGAAAACTTTAACGACCCCCGGACGGCCCGCTTTTGCTGTTTGTATCTTTATATATTTTTTGCGTATTTTACATCAAGAATACTAACTTCATTAAGAAACTGACATTTGTCCTAGTAAATACTGATTTATAGATATATATTACAATCTCGCCATTAAAATCAAAATGAAAAAATTTTTTTGAGTACTACTCAAACAGGTTGATATAACATCTTTTAAATTACTACAGATACATAGGTTTGATGTAAGAAGCAAGGTTTTACCCCGTTTCTGCCCTCACGTTATTCATTTCCTTATGTGAATTTTCTACCTTATTATACACATGTATGGCAATGTTCTGCGAACACTAGTAAGCATGCTGTGCGATCGACGCTTAATGAATTCTCATTCTCGAGTCGTATGAACGCGTTTCAGAAGCAGAACACTGCAGTAAATGTAAAGTCTCGTATGTGCCATAGGAACTCATTAAATTTGTATTGTATTGTATTGTATAACTATACCAACAGCCAAGGGATTAGCGGAAACGGGGTTTGCTCTAGGGATAAGACCGTCAAAGCGTGCCCGAAACTTGGGTATTATCTTACCAATCCTCGGTTACTGGTAACACAAAATTGAATGCGTTAAAACATTTTATATGTGAAACGATCTATATATAATCCGAATAAAGATGATACAGAAAGGGAGCAAGGTCTCCATGACATCTGAGCTATATCGTATTTTAAGAAGTGGTCGGACCTATGTTAGCACTCTATTTTTGCCAATTTTTAGGGCATCACCGGCGCGGGTAGGGGTGTGGAACATAGGAGGATAGCGGCACCCTCAGTGGAGTGGAAAAGTGCCTTGGTGGGGAAGGGTCCTCGGCCGCAGGGCGTAGCCCGCGTGAACCTTTTCGTCAGCATGTATGGTGTTTGATGTATATACTGCATTAAAACCTCTGTAATGTATATACTGCATTAAAACTTCTGGCTTAAAACCCTAAAACCTCGGCGATACTAAACCCGTCGGAAATAACTGACAACGCACGATGCATTCCAGCTAGTGTATAGATAACCAATCAATCGTATGCAGAGCACCGAAAAAGCGTATACATAGGACATTTTTCATACGCTTTAGTTAATACATGTCCAAGATACTGATGACAGACTATACTCTGGCAATCAGATTCATTGGTCCTAAATAAATTAAAATCATCTAAAAAGTGCATAAAATATTCATGCTGCCAGATAATCGAACCATCGCATTCAGTGTACCGAAAAACATATATAGACCAATTTTTGATGCCTTGCAAACAATATACTAACCAAAGAAATACACACACTTTAGAAACGGGATTCGTTCAGATAAAGCCTTGAAACCCATGAAAATGGGTGTCATAGATAAGTAAATACCAAAATCACTGAGCGTGCTTGATAACCAAATGGCCACTCGTTGTAAGGTGAAAACACTAAAACATCCCAAAATTAGAAAAAATCACTATTTCTGGCAAAGGGTCGAGCCATATTCGGGTTAATAGTGGCCCAGTGAGTGGTGCCGTAAAAAGTCATGATCTGCGAAGTTGTAGATCGCGATGAGTTGATTCTGCAGGATGTCTAAGTTTTTCCGTCCCATAGTCGCGAGATATCGGCTGCGAAAGTATTAGTACCCGTACGGCCAGATTTGGCAAAGAATCTTGAAAACCCGTATTTTGCCATTTAGACTCCAAAGATGTGGTCGCAGCGAGCTGTTAGCGCTCAACTAAAGGGGACATCCTGATTACTTTTGCTACAGGATAAGCAATTAATCGAAATCCATCCATCCGCAGGTGAGTTATGCGTGACAAAAACAGATAAAACAAATTTTTACGACCCTTCCCATAGTCCGCTCGGTGAAAACTCTGCTCACTTCGCTCGCTGCATTTCAGTAAATGTAAGGTCACACAATCTCTTTAAAATTAGGACCCTGTGTTAGCTAAAAATACAGCAGATACACCGTGACAACTCGAAGAAAACTCTGACTGTCTAACGCTGATAAGCTTAAGTGGTCGTTATTTTAAATTTGGTATATTTTGTAAATTACATTTATACCTGAATTTTAGCAGCGGGCATGCGTTGCTAATTTCCCATGTTAAATCAAAAACAGTCAATTTTCGTTTTGGTGCCAGATAAAATTGTATATTTGGTTAAACTGATTAGGGTTTTATATTGAAAAGCTTAGTAGACAAGTCAAAGTCCTATTCTCGACAACGTGTGCTTACGTAACTAGCAGTGATCACTATTTACTTGCAGATGGATTATATATACCAAAAGTTTGCATATATATTACGCCACATTTTTATCATTGTGTTGATCTATAAAATTAAGGCGGTTTGAAAATGATCAAAAATATACAAAGCGTCAGTAATGGACGAAATCTCAACTACCGCCGCCGAGTAAACCGTACCGCACAATGCGTAACTAACCACAAATTATATGCCTAACACTACGAAATACCCGGGATTCCCATAAACACAACTGGGTATATTTATGCCAATGTTCTTGGTTCTTAGGCTTCAATAAAATCTCCGAGTTTGTTTAGGTATATATTCTCACAAAAATAATTAAATCTAGGTATTTTGCGGGTTTGGAGTACTATGGCCATTTGAATTGTGGTTTATTTTTGTTCGAAGGCTATCCTCAAGACTCAGAAAGGTGCAACCACAGACATTATACTTTAAATACTTAACGAGGAGAATAAAGTTAGTCCCACAAAAATTTAGACTACTGTGACTTTAGTGAACCTACAAGATTACTGTGTGCGTGCAATTTATTAGCACCCTTTTCAAATTACTGTGTAGTAGGATCTTAAGCAGCCTGAAAATTACTGCGTGGACCGAATCGCAGCACCACAAATTTTCAAATTTGTGGGTTCTGTGTAGCGCCCACAAAATTTATACCAATATTTTATTCCTCCCCTTCAGTTTCAAAGTGGATGATCTATTATTCCGTGATAACTATTTTAACACCTGTATATAGTACACATATTCTCCAACACACCGTCTAATGATTGAGTGATATGTTTGGACTGAATACAATGATGTCAAAACTATACTGATGTTGTCAGTCGTGGGTTCGAAAAATTAGCAATAAACAACTTTTGACATATTGATTACTATAATTTAATTTAAATACAGCTGGAATGAATGAAGAAAATAAAATGTTAGATGCTGGGGCTTAGCTTAATACTAAAATTTCGTTAAGTTCGAATAACAAATGACATGTAAGCCCTCGTCATAATGTCGATATCTATTTACGAGTTTGAGACATATTCAGTTTGTCAAAAATATTAAAAAGGCTTACTTTTAGAAGCTTTTACTAACGCGCAAACTTTAGAGTTAAGCAATATTCTGCAATCCAATTATTACAGGTTTGAGGGCATGGTTTCACCCATGTATATAAACTTATTGACGGATTTTAGTGAACGGATGTAGAAGTATCAGATAACTGTAATGTCCGATCAGCTTAAATTTAATCTCAGGCTTGGGGTAAACGATATGTGTGTTGCCGCAAATAAACTGAAATTCGCAGAAATTTTGAACTAAGTTTGCCAGAAAATTGGGAAACCGGATTCACCGGAAAGATATTAAAATTGAACCTACACAATGTCCTAAGGTATCTTATGATATCGCCAATTCAAGATTACTCCCTTACCTGCAATTTTGTGCAAGTGATACAGAAAATCCAGAATCCAACTGTTAACAAATTTCAATTTCAGAATTTCAATTGACGCGCACGGCAATCTCATTACATACGATATTGCTAAGTCCAATATTCTTGTGCGTGAATTGGGTCTGTTTACGGTTTGGTTGACGCATTGCTTCTAAATGTTTCGCAATTCAAGTCTGACTGCTCTTTATCGTGATTTTCATTTATACCGCAAAAGCGACCGCTTTTTCTCTCAAACGTGAAACCAAAGAGTAATTGGTTTTAGCCAATTTCTATTAAAATAACTTGGCGATTCTCTAGCATTTACTGTTAGCACATATTTTGGAGTAGTCATTTATTAGCAGGTTCGTACAAAGCCAATGGTTGCGTACCAATGTCACAGCAATTTTTAAAAAGAGTAATTCAGCGCAACCGCTAAGTTATTTCAGTGCTGTCAAGCTATTGCAAGCTAATGGAGTCTGTTGAAAATAGTCATTTCATGGCATATATAAGAACAAATAATATGATGAATTCACGCCAGCCTGGATTTATGCCAAAAATGCACATACGGTCAACTAAAATTGAATCAGTTGACGACTGGTCACTAGTCCTAGATCGCGGAAAAACAGCTGACATTGCTTATATTGATTTTGCTAAGGCCTTCGACGCATTATCGTACGCTAAGTTAATAAAAAAGCTCAACTGTTTCGAAATTGATGACCCATTATTAAGATGGATTACTTCTTTCCTACGTAACCGCGAGTTTCGAGTTTGTATTAACAATGTGTATCCTGACGAACACAGTGGTTTATCAGGAGTTCCCCAAAACAGTGTTTTGGGTCTTTCGCTTTTTCATTTATATATAACGACATTGATTCAACAGTTACAACATAAAACTAGTCTGTAATGGTTTTTTAGTAAAAACATATTAGGATAGTTAGCTGGTGTGGGATAAGTTTACTTACTCAAAACGCAGATAATTATATGCCCATATGTAATTTTCGCAAATATCAATAGCTCATGAAATTTAGCCTACATTGTTACTAAAGATCATGGTAAAATCACTATTTGCGGCCGGCTTCTGTTCAAATTGGGTTCACTTCTGGTATGCTTCCTGTACACTTCCACTAGTTGTGAATGGACGTTCTATTAGCTTCTGTTTGTTATTCTCTCTCTCTAGTTGACACCTGAATATTAAATGCATTTATCAATTATACGCACTAAATTGTTTTGACTGAAATATTACAGCCATAGATTCTTTATAGATATAGCATATGTACTGATAGGGTTGGGGTTATCACCTAAGGGTCGTACACCACCATCCAAATCTACATCCATCCTGAGTGCTCGACATCCCCAAACCCATACCCCGCGCCTAAGACGCGTGAGCACTTTTAACACAAATTCGGCGAAAATAGGAAAACACTGAGTTACAACTGGCATAAAATACGGGAAGATTATTGAAAATATATAGCAGAATGACAAAAAATGTAGAAAATTTTAGCAAAACTGAGAAAAATTTTGGGTTCCTAAAAATTTCAAAAATTGTCCTTCCATGCCTATCCACCGTTCCCTTCCCGTGGCCCTCCCCCGTGTACCCGAAACACCTCCCATACCTACGAGATACAGGTTATTTGTGATCCGTGACGTATCTCTAAACCCAATAAATAACTGTAACACACATATATGCTACGCTCATTTACAAAATTTATATATATTCATACAGGCTGACGCTCCTAAGTCTCAGGGGGATGAACCAGGGTTTCCGGGCATGGAGAAACATCACCAGGCTTCAGATTAGGGTATCCCGATGAACCTCTGTTTTGGCATGTATGATGTATAGATTATTAATATTTAATAATTAATATTTAATAATTGATTTAATATTTATACATGCTAAATTTTGCACATGAGTCAGTATTAGTACAGTCAGTGATCAACAGACGTGTGTTGTTTCTATCACAACTCTGGGTTTGCTGTTTGTACAGGATTCGCCTTGATGATGCTTCTTCAATCTTCGCGTACTGCTTGTTTCCACACATCTACTTAACGTTTCAGTGCCTAGAAAAGCGGCTGTTTTACTGCCATATAAACAATTTCGGGTTTCGAATGGATCTCCAGACTCAAACACATTAAAATTTGCAGAATGAACCGTACAAGTGCATTCAGATTATCAAATTTATCACTATTAATGAGTAGAAGTATATAATGAAATGACCACGAATATCACTATGGATCTCGATTTACTGCGCGGACGCCTGTGTCGATTATCGGAAGCATGTTCCGACGCAGGTGTCTTAAAATTTGTCATCAAACTGTTGTCTGGCGTTGCAATTGCAACAACTGCAGTTGGGACATCACTATTCTCAACTACACCAACAGCCCAACAAATGACTGATAGCAAAGTCCACGGCATCTGCCGGCGCGACTCAAAGACGGAAAGTCGCACTACCGAATCTCAACTCCACCACGAAGCGCAATATATTGCCAAATCTTTTGAAGATGGATACTTCACGGCGCAAAGCCACCACCGCGTTCGTCGAGTAAACAATCGAAAGCTTCTATCAACGACGAGACCTATTGAAAGTGATCTCGGACCACAATCAAATAAATCGATGAGACCCATGTCTACACGGGGTCGCTCAATCGACGGGTTTGGCCAAACAATGCGAGAACCGGCCGACAACGGCCAGCGAACCCATCACTCGATGCGACAAAACTTCTCAGTTTCTTCTGCAGCTTCACTAACAGACATCGTAGTGAGACCTTCTCCGCGTGCTCATCTTTTTATCTGACGACACGGATCTGATCTTGAAGATCTAGATTTGATCTTGATCAGGCTCATGGAACCAAAAGAGATCACACCCCAACACGTTTTCAAGCTGTTAACACGAAGTAATGATGCTGCATTCCACATGGTAATTTCTCTTACTCTTCCGCCGTCAGAAATCGAACCATTCTTTTGGCCCGCTGGCGTCGAGTATAGGCGATTTATTCTCGATGACGCTGCTTTATATAGATTAAATCTAAAGCCACGCAACATTGCAACAACGCCTATCCATGGCGATCTAAACCAGAATCGAATCAATACCGTCAATGACAATAGTATCACTTTTATTCCTGGCAACCACAGTGCCATTAACAGAACGAGCATGCAGTCGACGATGGCACGATGAACGACTCAACCTCAGGTAAAACAACAAATGACCAATCCGATGAGGCTATGAAAGCTTCCACACATGTTGATGTCTGTTCATAAGACGGAATTCATCAACATTCAAAGAGATCTCCAATAATTCTTCGGATCAAACCAACACAAACCAGCAATAAATTGCTCAGCGTTCGCAACTATTGACTACAACGGTACAATTCCAAACATAGATATAAATCTTCTAATTTGAATTAGTTAACGTCAGATCGCGTGCCAAGAAAGCAGCGGCCATCGGGAAGTAATAAATGTAAAGTATCTACACTTAATAGCATTAACCCGAACTTGGATGCCTCGCAGCAGGTCTGTTGCTCTACACGAATGTACACCAGCTCACTTCTCAAACGCTGGGATACTAAGACTAACTGACCTCGAAGTAGGTCTGGCCATTATCTACACAACTCCTCTACAGTATCAGGATCGACACGACATTTGTCAACTTGGATATCGAAGTTTCAAATTTATGTGTGGAACAATCAACAAGATGGGCCGTCAGTATATATATTGATAGTTTATCATCCTCCCCAGACAACATTTCCTGCTTTTTACGTCTACTTCACTGATATATTGACAAATATCAGAGTGGATACGACAGATCTATTGATTATGGGCGGCTTCTATATACCTAATATGACGCATGATTTTGCAAATATTTTCGGTTATTTTGGTTTATCTCAACATGTCAGAGGGTCAACTCATGACCATGGCAATACGCTGGATCTTGTGATTTCTTTGCAAAACAGCACTATCGTTTAGAACTTGCAATCAAAGGATATGCTGTCTCAGACCGCCCTTTAATCATATCCAACATAAACTGTGACGTTAGTATGACGAGAGCAACTGCTACAATTAACTTTCGAAATTGGGCATCTATCGATGGAGACGATTTTGAGACTGCTATTTGTCAACTTTCCATGCCTCTAATTCGATCGTTGGTGGATCACGTGAACTACTTTTATCCTCATTATTTTCAGTTGTGGAAACACAACTTCCGATATAATCCAGAACCATTCAAGGCCGCCTTGATCTTGATCCACCTTGGTACGATAACGAATGTCGACGAGCAAAAACTGCAACATGAACGTTTATGGCGTCAATCACATTGTCAACTTGACAGACAAAACTATGCTAACCAGAAGAAGAATGGACTGTTATAAATACATTGTTTAACCGAAAGCGCCAACCGCCGATCTCATCTGAACGCGCCGAGGAATTTGCGGCTTATTTCGTAAACAAGGTAGCGACTACTTAACCACTATCGCCATCAGCGACATACGAAGGTCAGCAATAACGTCTGGCTCCAGTATTCGAAGAACTCATCTCTACACTTATCACAAGAAGCAACTCTAAATGCTGTGCGCTGGATGTACTACCACAATTGATAATAAAGAAGTTTGTTGTTGTTGTTCTGGCTCGTCTAATTGCTGATCTTATAAACAAATCAGTTCGAACTAGAGTTGTTAGCAACAGGGAAAACATCCATTATCCGCCCACGATTAAAACGCCCAAACGGCGACATAAATGACATGACCAACTTTCGCCCAAATTCGAACACCTCGTATTTTGCCAAAATTATTGAACGGGTATAGGAACAACTGATCAGTCATTTAGAACGAAATGATCACATACCTAAATTTCAGTCTGCATACCGCCGAGGTTATTCCTTTGAGACTGCATTGGTAAGAATTTACAGTGATATTCAAGCAGGCTTTGCAAGAAAACAGGTTACTCTGATCATCAGCCTGTATCTATCTGCTGCTTTCGCCGCAATTGATCACACAATAATGCTCAACGACTTCACGACGTAGGTGTGTCATCTTCCTCCCTGAAATGGTGTGAGTCTTATTTTACAAACAGGAAACAACGCATTCAACTTGAAATAGCAATGTCAAAGACTACAGCATCACGGAGTGGAGTCCCACAACAGAGCGCATTGGACCAGTACTTTCCAACATCTTCCTTGCTCCTGTGATTGAAATCGTGCCTGCGGTAGGATTCAACTTTCACAGCAGTGCGGATGACATTCAGATATTATAAACTTTTTTATAGCGGTTACGAGCTTCCGGTTGTTACATCCGTGCAGAGTTTATTCGTTTCCTTGAACATTTGGTTTTGTAACAACAAATTAAATCTCAACAAATCGAAAACTGGAGTAATATATTTTTGTTGGCAGAAATATGACGTTATATCTCTAGACTTTGGAGATGAGCCGATCAATTCCACAGATACAATAAAGATTTTAGGCGTTACATTCGACACGAAATGGACATTTGCAAAACAAATCGCAGAATTAGCAGGATCTTGTACCTGGCAACTGCGAGAAATAGGAAAATTTCGAAACCTTCTAGATGTTCATACAATCGTCAGAGCTGTCGTCAAGTCTCGAATTGACTATTGTAATGCACTGTATCGTGGTCTACAGTCGGTATAGTTTTCGCTTACTTCGTTGTTTTCTCCACACTGCAACCA
>JASANE010020170.1:0-23146 GCA_030248225.1 Trileptium ribeirensis | reverse complement strand
AAAGTCTCATTCCTGAAAGCTGAGGGATGGGGATGTCTAAGCCAAAAAGACACAAAGGCCGCATTCTCAGAAGCTGGGGGATGGGGCGCCTAAGACAAAGAGAGACAAAAGTCTCATTCCTGGTAGCTGGGGGATGGGGTGGTCTAAGACAAAAACAGACAAAAGTCTCATCCCTGGTAGCTGAGAATAGGTAGTATGAGTCGAAACAGACAAAAATTTCATTCCTGAAAGCTAGTGGATGGCGCAGTGTAAAAGACTATAACATACAAAACTGTCATCCCTGAAATCTTGGTGATGAAGCGGTCTAAGACAAACAAGACAAGAGTCCCATTCCTGTAGATTGGGGGATGGGGCGGTCCAATAAAAACAGCCAAAAGTCTCATTCCTGGAAGGTGAGGGATGGGGCGATCTAAAACAAAAAAGAGAAATGTTTCATTTCTGGAAGCTGGGAGATAAGACAGTCTAAGACAAAAACAGACAAAAGTGTCATTGCTGGAAGCTGGGTGATGGGGCTGTCTATGACAAAAACAGACAAAAGTTTCATTCCTGGAAGTTGGGGATGGGGCGGTCTAAGACAAAAATAGAATGCAATCTCATTCCCTGAAGCAGGGGGATGGGGTGGACTTGTAGCAACTGTAGCGTAGCTATCATGACATCCTTTTGCTTCTATTTCATGCTGTATTTAGCACGGACATTTTATGAATCCTACAACCAACAAAAACCAAGATCATCATCATATACACAAACTCTCGCGCCATTTCAATTCCTGGAACCCTCACTGATAGGGCAGTCTAAGACAGAAAACACAAAAGACTCATTCCTGTAATGTGGGGGATGGTGCTGTCTAAGACAAAAACAGACAAAAGTGGTATTACCTGGAAGCTGGTAGATGGGGTAGTGTAAGACAATAACAGACAAAAATCTCATTCCTGGGAGCTGGGAGATGGGGCGGTCTCACAAAAAGGAAAATAAAAAGTCTCATTCCTGGAAGCTGGGGGATGGGGATGTCTATGACAAAAACAGACAAAAGTTTCATTCCAAGAAGTTGGGGATGGGGCAGTGTAAGACAAAAATAGACTGCAGTCTCATTCAATGAAGCTGGGGGATGGGGTGGCCTTACGGAACTGTAGCGTAGCTATCATGACATGTTTTTGCTTCTATTTCATGCTGTATTTAGCACAGACATTTTATGAATCCTACAATCAACAAAAACAAGATCAGCAACATATACACAAACTCTCGCGCCATTTCAATTCCTGGAACCTCGATGATAGGGCAGTCTAAGACAGAAAAACAAAAGACTCATTCCTGTAATGTGGGGGATGGGGCTGTCTAAGACAAAAACAGAAAGAAGTCGTATTCCTGGAAGCTGGTGGATGGGGTAGTGTAAAACAATAACAGACAAAAGTCTCATTCCTGGAAGCTGGGGCCGTCTCACAAAAAACATACAAAATTCTCAATCCTGGAAGCGGGGGGATGTGGCTGTGTTTTTTGCCAATTTTTGCTATAATTTGTCTAAGGTTTGCAGAGTGAAGGTATGTCATGGCTTGGTGTGCTCCGATCCTTAGTGGGTGACCCCATTATGCCTCCCATAGAGATCTATGTCTATTACAATGTTGTATATTGGTAAAAATTCATAATCGATTGAATTTCCAATAACGATTCCATATCGTTATCTTCCAACCGATGTCAGTGGAACTCGCATTTCAAAAACTAAGCGCTAAATTTACTAATAAGCTCAAGTAATAATTTGCTCAAAGCTACAAGACTAGAAATATTTTGACGAAAATATGAGAATGACACGGGAATTTAGCGCAAAAAAATGAAACGAAATGTTACTGTCAAAAATACTCAGGACTTTTTAAGATAATCATAATCCCAGGGCTGGACTTTTACTAATTTGTTAAACTTTCTACTTTTCCAGGTGAGATTCGAGAAGCTGCGGAGCCTAGCAAATCGCAGGCACGCTTCACGAGGTGTGTTCGAACCTTTCCCGATTGGTTTGTGCACGTGTCTAGTATCCGGTATCATTGCTGAGGTTCCCCTGGGAGCTTGACACTGACACCTGCTCGCAGGCCATAATATCATGCCGCTATTTCCTATTTCGATCTCACTCGGAAGTTGTTTAACTGGATTTTCTGATCGTGTTGGATTACTGTTGCACGAGTGGATAACATGTAATTATTATTATATATAGCGTGAAATTTGACATCATCTAAAGTTCTTGAGGCACGACTTCAGTCATCAAATTATTAGTCGTTGTGACCCCACAGAGTTCCGTTCTAAAATTTCATTAGTAATTGACACTTACCCTTTCCATGATTCCTGATCGTAATAGAATATATAAATGCATATCAATCAACAATATAAGCAACCACATGAACGGCTATTGACAAACGGTTAAGCACATGAAATATACGCGAAGGACAAAAACTTTAACGCTATGAGATACGTGGATCGTGATCAAATTTTTCAGTTTTTGGCGATTTCTCAGCGATTTCCTAAGTATTTTGAAGTGTTCATGCATGTATACCATTATTCTTAACTTCGGTGCAGATAACGGCAAGCATAACATTCGCCGGAAGGGCCCTGTTTGCATTAAGATCTCACCCTCTTAGGAACATGAATATTGTTGTTGAAAGCTAACCATGATAAATTTATATTATGCTTTGGGTTTAGATAATACTTTTATGGATGAAAAATTGCCAGGACTATTAAATCAACCACAACCACTCGTTTTATAATTATAACGATGATAAATATATATTATGTTTTGGGTTTAGATAATACTTTTATGGATGAAAAATTGCCATGACTCTTAAATCAACCACAACCAAACACTCTGCTAGTTTTAAGTACAATGTTTTACTCCGAAGATAACGGATCTTTCAGAAAGAAAAGCAATATTATAATCGTTCTTCTTGAAATCAAACTATTAAATGAGTAAAAATGTACGCGGCACTTGCTTTTCCATCTAGAATTTTTGTTCCAGTTGTAGAAGACTAAACTCTAAGTCCTGTTTCAAGATAAAATATTATAATACCATCTGTGATTTCGTGTAATCAATATAGTTCTTTATTTCGAACAGATCAAGTTTTTGACCAGATATTTGAACGTTTTCCCTTATTCGAACACATCACGTTCGATCTATAAATAAAATTTCAATATTAAATATCTTGGGAATTTCGGAATCTGGGAATTCTGGAATTTAGTTTTTTTATAAATTCCCGGAATTTGGGAATATTTCTTTTATGAAATTCCCGGAATTTGGGAAGCCCCTCAGGGTTACTTGGGCCCGAGTGTCGATAGAGACCACGGTTGGGTACCGGAAAAAATGGTTTTTCCGTTTTTTCCTATCCCCCCTCGAAAAAATGGAAACGAACTATTTCAGGAATTTGGAGTCGAAAATAGTTGGAAAACCGTTTTGCAACAAAATATTATAGCCTTGAACATTATTTACACCCGTTTAAACAGCATTGAATTTCATGCGTATGATTTATATGGTAGAAATGGAATAACTATGCCATCGACTAAATTTATAATCTTAGCATAAGCATAGCTTGCCTCCTCCACGGCATAAAGAACTCTCACCCGATGGTAAATTTAAAATAAATAGGCGCGGTACTTAGTAGAACCATGGAACTTGTATCGAGCATATGAAGGCAGTAAACTAGGCAGACACAGGCCAGGTACACACAGATACATATGGGACGGGAGTTGGTTAGTGGTTACCCATAAAGTCAGCCCTCCCTCCAAGTAAAACCAAAAACCTAGGGATTACACCCCTTGGTGGTTGTCCACCACCATCCTACTCCATGCACCGGTCTGTTTACCTGTGATAGATACCCGCAGGCATGTATGTTTAGTACCACTCATGTCACACATGGAACGCCATGTCATAAACTAAATAGCTCGACTGTTGGATCGTTGAGTTAAACCACATACTCTATTGTGTTAATGCGCTTCCAGCATCACTTGCAGGGCTGGAACTTTGACACCAGTTAAGAGTAAGTCTAACAATACAGAAAATTATAATGCCGCAATCGATAATTTTAAACGTTATCAATGAACAATACTATTGCTACAATAGTTTGTTAAGTTTTGAGTTGAAGATGGAATCATTGAACCATTGAAACCAGGTCTGAACAATCTTAATATTATATTATGTGGTCAATTGCTCGCAAGCAAAATCCCAATTTTAATCGCCTTTAGATAAATGCTGGGTATGCCATTATACTTTTGTAAGTCTGAGCTTCGATAGTTACCAAGTATGCGTATCTTAGCAAGTTAATTAAAAATACATTGTTTTGATTCTTTTTCCATGCTAATTTTCATTTATATACATTTTTCAATAAATATCGCATTTATTTCAGTAGCCAATGCTTATATACTGTCATACGAACTTAATAACCAACCAGACTTTATATTTGTCCAATTACGGTGCATTGGCATTTAACAAAGGAATCCCAGCGCAGGTTCTGTCTCCAACGGCGCGACCTTTGTATCAATATTAAATAGATGAAGACGTGAGAGATGATTTGCAGTATATATAATATACCAGAAGCGTTTTAACATGCTATCGCGCAAATACCATGCTGAAAAATATGAGTTTACGGTTGCCTATGAAGTTCTTTCTATGTGACAACATTGCAGTTTTAGACCTTTTTCAGTAATTAAGGCATTAATAATCAACAACGGAGATTCAATTTAATTTTCTAACAGGCTAACAAGTAAACAGCTAACAATAAATTTTTTTCCGGTCCGACTTTTTTTCCGGAAAAAACCAACCCTGATAGAGACCAAGTAGACTGTCGAATCATAGCGTAAAATTTCGTTTTGAGTGGAAGCGATTCATATTATTTTTTTACAGATAGCCCAAACTAACACCTCACCAACTTCAAACGAAAAATATCACAAAGGTGAAAACATAACCTGCTTCAAAACACATTTCACTAGTGCCCGTGCTCATACGCTGGTGCCTCTTATTACACTAAACGTATAACAATGAAAACGTACATGAATGTTTTACACATAGGTATATAGTACTTGTTCGAACACGGCAAAAATCGCGCCACCCGTTCTCAAGTTATGTAATGTTTAAATAATAAGAAAACAAAAAGTGTCTAAAAACCCAAGTGTAGAAATAAGGCACGTTTACTATATGTAGCGACAAATAGTATACCCGCTAAAAATAAAAAAACAATAAACCTAGATTTTTATCGAGAAGTGAACAAACAACACCCGCCAAAACACATCTTCAGTATGGTAGTATTTGATATTAGTTAGTGTGGGGCTTATTTTCGCCTAGAACTACACAATACTTGTTATTATTTTGAAGTGTCGACGTTAAAAACAAGTGTCAACACAAGACGAATTTAGTGTCGACAGAACACGAAAAACACGTTAGCTCGGCTCAATACCATAAAGCTTATGAGACTCAACAGTAATTTTTACAGCATTTGAAAGATAACATCGCAGCCATTAATTTGAGCTCTAAATTGGCCGATAAACCCATCAGCATACCTAACTAACGAGCGGTAAGAAAATTATTGCAAACCAAAAACAGTGTCGAAAATTTTCTATGAAGACGAGGCCAGACTAAAATGAAGATTGGCCCGTCATTAAGCGTGTCTGTGAAGTTCTAATGTACGTGGTATGGACTACATAAACCGCAGAACTCGTTGTCAATTTTCGTGTCATTCCTTAAATATTTTATCGTTATAGAGCTTAATATAGACAATATTTTTCAAAAGTGTCGACTTTACACGAGTGTCGACATTACGCGCGTTTACTATATTTTAACAGTGGTACATAAAAATATTTACCGCCATAAGTATATATATAACCGCTATGACGTTATGTGAGTAAATGTTGTAAAATTACCTAAAACTTCAGTGTTGAAACCCGACATTTTCCGTTCTGCACTTTCTCAACGTTCATTTTTTCATGTTTTATTTTGGCCCATATCAACTTTGCGGGCTTCCGATTACCGCGGGAAAATTTATGTATTTATATGTGTGTCTTACATAGACACACATAAAATTTGTTTACAAATCGGGAATTTTTGGGATGAAAGTTTTCCTGTCGGGAAATCGGAAATTTTTGGGAAGGAAAAGTCGGCAATTGTCGGAAAAACTTTTTTATAAAAGTGACGCGGTTTCTGTATATAGTAGTATTTCTACAGAGTTTGTGTAGCGGTTTTTCATAAGTGACACGGTTTCGGCAGAAGCTTTTATAAATGTTCACAGTTTCTAGACCAGCTATTGTGACAATGAAACAGTTTCTGGAGCAGCTTTGCCAAAAGTGACACTGTTTTTGTAGCAGATTTCTGTATATAAGTAACACCGTTTCTATAGCAGCTCTCAAAAAATATTTCACAATGTGCAGTGACTGCACACAACTCTGCGTGAATGCTGCATATCCTGCTAGGATTTCAAACGCGAGCACAAGGCCGGGTTTAGATATAACAGCGATACGGCTTAAATCTTCATCATTCGGCAACTATATACTACAAACTCGCCATGAATTCAGTCGTCCGTGAATCACTGTTTGCCATTATCGTTGCACAGGGCGTCTCTGATAAGGGGGTTCGGATGATTAGAACGATGTACCGCAACAATGAAGCTGTTACACGCGTGCCGTCATAATGGACTTTTTCTATGCAGACCGGTGTAAGGCAAGGTTCTATATTGTCTCCCGTTTTCAGCTGCACCGTGGATTGGGCTGTCAGAAATAGCCTTAATAAGCCTTAAGTTGGATGCATTCAATACTGCTGAAGCCTTACGCTTCTGCTAAACGGGTTGGTCTGAATATATATAAATGGCGAAAAGACCAAATTAATTCATTGCTGCTGAAGTAGGCCAGTACTGCAGGTAGACTGTCATCAGTTAGAAGTGAAAGATGACTTCCCATACCTCGGTTCAATGGCACAGGTAGGACGTCGTCAGAGATAGTCAATACAGTTGCAAACACATATAGGGCATTACCCTGCTGTAATAAACACATCCGGTCGCGCAGAGGCATTACGCTGAAAACGAAGCTAAGTCTTCCGAACAGCCATCATGATATGCCTATTTTATGCCAGCAAAACGTGGGTGGCTCGAGAAAGCAGTACAGTCGCAGACTTACGCCTTCGAGATAATGTGCTGCCGTGGCATACTCTCGCTTCGAGTGTTCAAAACGCGGAAATTCGACGACGGAGTCAGACAATGCGTACACTTGGCAATACAGTAAAGCGGTGTCATCTCAACGAGTTTGGTCATGCGCTGCGCATGAAACCTGGCCAATTTCCTAAAATGACACTTTTTTCGCTACCTGCGACCACGAGGGAGTGCATTCGAGACGTGGGGACGAGTTGTCAAGAGGGAAATAGGTGCCGTTTTCGGTGACATTTCATGACTTAGAAGGTCGCGCGGCGGTTTTCCTGTGATGACCGCAGCTACTGATCGTGATCAATTCATTCGGAGATAGCGCCCCGCATCACCTGGGTCAGGTAACACACACAGTGATTTATATACAGATATTTTTTATATATTCATACAGATGCTTTTCCAGCCCAGTCGAAGTATGCATGGCTGTTTTTGCTGTTGGCTGAATACTACACTATATATTTCAATTGAAATTTATGTTTGCTGTATTAGATAACAGCTTCTAAACGCCGACACTAGCTTTTCAGATACACTAGGCTTGATTCACTACACTATTTTAAATTGCTTCAAGAGGTTTACAGAATTTTTGTTTACTGTATTAGGAAACAGCTTCTAAACGCCGACCCCCCTAACTTTTTAGACACACTACGCTCGATTCACTACATTGTTTTAAATTGCTTCAAGCGGTTACAGAATAATCAATATACTGTTTAGGTCTTTCTTAACAATCAACGTTAATATACTTTTCAGAGAATAAATGTTATGGACGTCCTTAGTTCAAAATTATGTTATGGTTTTAGCCGTACCAAATTTTACTTAATAATAAAAGAATAGCAGAATAAAAGTATTCTCTTCTGCTATTACAGAATTAACGAGTTACGGTTGATAGTTGGTACATAAAAAAATCAACACAAATTTAAAATAATCGTAGAATCATTTATTAATAGCATATTATCATAATTATGCTATATTTATAGCTATAGTACGGTGAGTGTCAGGTTAAATACGAATTTAATTCAAAATTTTATGTATAAATATAACGCGGAAACATTTACACCGGAAATAGTTCGCAAAAGCAAACACAACCATTGTGGTGACCATTATATAACAAATTAAAATATTGTTAAAAAAAGCCCAAATATGTAAGTATACAAAACAACGGCTTCCGTCATTTACCAGTAAGATGATAAAATAGTTTAAACATTCGCCCTTGCTCTGAGCATAGATCTTGGCTACACTGGAAAGTGTAACGCCAAGCTTAAGATAGGGGCATAATTTTTGCAATTTGGAACATTTCGCATCCACTCTTTCGGCTCTGAACATTTAAATTATGCATTCAACACGAGGAATCAAAAATCCGTTTTGCACTATATTTGGTGTTTGGAAATGATCAGAACATCAGTTAAATTATCATATCAGTTTAGTTTCCAGCGCACTAATTGTACTCACTTGCAATGACCGCTATAATAGCTTATGCATACTGCTACAAATAAATGAGGTCTTTTCCTTTGGGTCCCAGGCCGAAATTGGTCAAGTTTGGAAGATGGTAATCTTGGTACCATTGGACTGAGCTCGACAAGCTGGTTCAGAAAATGTCCATTTCGGCTACATTCGATTCCCAATGGTCGATTCTTCGAGCTTAATATTATCTAATAGTGTCAGAAAGAAATTTTCTCGATAAATGTATAATTTTATAGATCATCCCAACTGCATTAACAAGCTAATCAGTGCAATCGTTTCCCGATTTAAAGGAGTTACTGTGAATAAAATATAAAGTAAAATACCAATCGTAAGTCGGAGCCTAAGCTTAAGCCTAGGCCTTAGGTGTTAACCCATGAACCGATTGCGCTAATTTTAACACCAATCGACTCAGCTCTTGAAAGCGGTTACAATGATGTACAAAACTATACACTGATGGAGAAAAAATTCTCCAATTTTGGGACTATAGGGCACTAAAACAAATCGAAAAAAATGTTATAAAAATGGCCTTATTTAAATATTTTCTGGGAAATCGAGCTAAGCTGAATGGTATCAAAACCCAATAACCGAAATTCGTAATAGGTTTTAAATTCACTTTGACTACTCATAAACTAAATATGATTAGGGAGACATCGAATGTTTTTGCAACAGCGTTGTATGATTCCATTAAACGCATGCCAATTTATTATAGCTAATGGCACATATACGTTCTTGGTTGATAGCTCCAACTATTGGGGCGGTATATATAAATATGACGCCTTAATCGCGATGTCATTTCTGATGGTTACATATTTAAATATACTTTCGCATGCAAATTCAGTGATATTTTATTTTCATTTGAAAATTCAATTCATACGGCTAAAACCTCTCGAAACGACAGTTCCGCACATAAATCTCAGCCATACGCATTTAAACCAGAAATAAACCAATAAAATTCACAACCTTCAATATTACAAAAACATCCAAGCGTAAACGTATGCAAAATAACATATATATATATGTATGCAGCGAAATCGTTTGTTTAATACAGTTTTGAATAACGCTATAACAGAGCAACCAAGAACATCATCATCTGCATGAACGCATCAAATATCACTCCATGCATTAACAAGCACTACTAAATAATTGTTTAATATAGTTTTGACTTGCCAGATTCACCCAATTCCGACGAGAAAAATTCAACACTGTTTTACCAGTTGTTAGTTAATCACGAATGATGACCTACATAGCATATAGTGATATAAACATAAGTATGTGGCTAGCCTGATGCTTGACGCATCAAAGTAAGTCATACCTTGAACATTGCCTAGTACATAATTTAACAAATATTAGTTAATCAGCAGACTATGCAGCTGTATTTTGCACAAACAATATTGAATCCCAACGAACGGCGATATATTCTCAGTAGTTAAGACAACGACAGCGGCTGAACTTATTGTATTATGCCGATCTGGCATTCAAGACCTTAAATTTGCCTTGCATCATTTAAGAGAAAGGGCATCAAAATTGCAACCAAAACGCTACATTTGACGATACAACATACCACAGCGCACAATTGAAAAACAGCTTTACTAAATATTAAACTTTTACTTCGGTATCTTAGATTTATAACTTTATACTTGAGTCGACCTCTGTAATTCCATTTACGGCGATTACGCGAATTTTATTAAGACTTCCAACCAAAAATTAAAACACTGTGCTCTCGTGCAGACTGAATTTTATATTCTCTAATTCTCAATTTTATACAAAACAGCCATACATACAGCTATAGACACAAATACTGAAAACATTGGAGCAAATGATTTGCCTTATTTTCTGTCCGCCACTGTACGGAATATAAAGCCCGCAGTTAATAATTCGCAAGCGAGGGTGAAATAGAGCGAGCACGATTTCATATGCGATAATTTTGTGAATTACTTTCTAACCAGGCTTTATGTCTGATGTATTATAATATTATACTAAAACCTATGTAACCCTGAAACCACTGAAAACCCTAAAACCTCGTCGAACCTAAACTCCTTAAAAACAACTGAAAACGCACAGAGTATTCGTCCTAGTGTTTAGATAACCAAACCATCGTTTCGTACCTACCGTAAAACCTATACATAGAACACTCTTCATACCCTTTGCGCAATATATAACCAAGATAGTGAAGAGAAACTATTATATCCTGGCAATCGGATTCAATGACCGTAAACCCAAATGAAAAAATGTGAAATATTCGTGCTTGACTCAAGATATCCAAACCACCAAATTAAGCGTGACAAAAATCCTATATATCGACCACTCCTGATGCACTGCAAGCAATGAATAACTAATAAAACTCACATTTTGGAAATTGGTTCGTCGGACGTAAAACCCTTGATACCTTATGAAAAGGTATAATATAGTCATTTTGGACTCTGATTACCAGAATCACCGTATTCAGTGTGCGTGATAACCCGATACTCGTTGTGGCAAAGCCGGTATGGGCTGCGTCAGACTGGAACCCGTATGGCAAAATTGGCAAAGGACCCTTAAAACCCTGCTTCTTGTCATTTTGACCCCAAATACGGGGTCGGAGCTGTTTCCGTTCAACTATGGGGCACATGCTCATCACTTTTGCTATTGAATAAAAAAATTGTCGAAATCCAGCCACGCAACAGTGAGTTATGAATGACAGAAACAAACAATACAGTGAAATTTCCCCTCTATCGCCCTCAGTAAAAACTCCGCTCGCTCCGCTTCAATTAATGCATCGTAATCCCGCTCATATAATTTGTTTCGCGGTTCCAAAAACTGCGTATACTATTGCGCCAATAATACACTGGATACCAGCGATTTGAAACACATAAGCCCATTTGCCTGACCATTCGAGCAACCAACCCGCCAAATACACGCCAACAAAGCCAGGCACCGCAGACGCAACGTTCTGAAGACCTGAATAATAAATAAGAATATTAACATAAATGGCCAACTCTTTCCGTAAAGCACATCATATAAAGTATCGCTGAAATAGAACGTGCTGTTTGTAGCTTTTTAGATTAATAAATTATGCATTTAATACAATCTGCCAATATTAATGTTATGTATACTTATAAAATGCTCTGTAAATGTATCATATAGCTACTCTGTAAATGTATAATATAGCTAACGTCAGCCAAATTATACAGGATTTGTAAACAATTACATCAATACATTCTTATGCCACATCCACATCAATAATAAACGGTACAGAGCAATTCACAAATAAGTATTTGAATGTAATGAGTGAAACGAGAGAAGCGAATAATTTATTCTTGCTCGCTGGATAGTGCTTAAATCTGATAGTGTCTGTTATTGGGTTTTTAAATGACACGCATAACTCGCTGGACGGATTCATTCGTGCGACAGATCATTTGAAAGCTTGAAATCTTTATTTGTGCCTGGTTAAAACATCTTTCCCTGAAAAGCGACCAGAAGGCGCTCGGATCGGCCCCCGAGGGACCTGAAAATCACGTTATCAACTGTATCTCGGGAACCGCTGCAGATGTGTTTGTCAAACTCGACTCATTTTGCACAAGAAATATGCCTCTATCCTTCTTTACGCGGCTACCTGATTGTATAGAATTTGCGTCAAAAAGTGTTTTTAAATGGACCTATGAGACACAGAATACATAAAAACGATCTCCACAATCACTAGAGCTATATGTAATAACCGGTGACGCAGCTGCATGGCGCAACTTCCTAACATCATGCCCATACGACCCCGGCTATCGTAACCTCAAGGGTGGACCGTGACTATTAAAATTTTAATCCTATTCTTGGTCAGACCCATGAAGTTACTCAGCTTAGCAGGCCGCAGCGCGCTTCACGGGGTGTGTTCGGACCCCGCCCGAAGGGTTGCGCACGTGTCTAGTATCGGGTATGATTTCTGAGGTCCCCCAGGGAGGCTAGCACCGACACCTGCTCACAGGTCATGGAGCCTAGCCGCTATTCCCTATCTTAGACTCATCGGAAGTTGTTTAGTTCTATTTTAGTGTGATAAGTGTTGAAATAAAATATGAAAATAGTCCCTAGAAATTTGAAGCTCAAGTTGATTTACCTAGTAAAGATCGCGGTTTGCTCTGTGCTAGAGCATTGACCTATGTGGCCCCCACAGGGTTCCGACAAGCCCTGAGTGTTTAAGGTCGGATTATCATTGGCGTGGCCTGCTTAGTCAATAAATTCTATGCGAGCGTACCGGTACCTTGACCAGTGGAAGTTTTAACTTATTAGGATCGAGAGAATTCCTAACAAATTTTGAGTCACTGCCACAAACGGGTTAAATTTCGGTGACGTTTTCCAGTCATTTTATTTCCTAGTTCCGGTGAAAACGTAAATGAATATGTCAGAAGGCCATGCGCGCCAGTGCTTGTGACATTCTACCCCACAAGCCAAGGCGAGCAGTGCCTGCTCGCCCTTGCGGACAAACCCAAAAGAAAACTCCCTATCGTCTCGGTATCGAATAAGACTGTACTCGGTGTTCATAAGACAATGCTTATTTACAATGATCAAATGTTATTGAGGGGACGAGTGTTCCTGAACAAAGAGCGGGGCGAGATGAGAGAGTCGTATCATGGGAGCTTAGTAGTTTCTCATTGTAGTCGCTTCGGTTCATCGCATAATGGGCAGAGGGCGTTAAAAGAGAACCTGGGTGGAGCGCACAGATATCCGCATGTTGCAGGCTAGGGGCGATTATCCCTGCTTCAGCTCAACGTTGGCGAACTAATCAGCTATGCGGCGCAATAAGCAGGGGCCCTAGTGTGCTTCAGAAATCGCTCCTTAATGCAGGTCGCTCTAGGCGACGAATACTAAGGCGGGGCGGGAGGAAAAACGGTGGTCAGGACTGACTACGCGAGCTCGATAGCATTGTTGGAACGATACGTAGGGCGATGCCGACTCTATCGGGTGACAAGGGGTGTCGGGAAATTTATCCTCAATAAATACTCACATTTGTGCATATGCCTAAATTCGCTCTATAGCGTTTGACGTCCTTACCTACCTAATAGTACGACTGACCGAAAGACAAGTTAAATAAGCCAAAAAGAAGGGGAAAAGGAATAGTCCCGTGGATTTAGGCCAACGGGATGTGGTCGTGGGGCTAAGTGACACGATGCGTCCTTATGAGCAGCTTACGAGACCGTCACCCAGTTGATTGATTTCTATTGGAATTCTATGTTGGGTTTTAGATGGGGAGGCGAGTCCTTTAGGTGGAACACACCTAGCCGAAGGCTAAATTAGCCTCATTTACTACCTATTGGGGTCGTTTGGACTGATCGCGCCATGGGCGATCGGCCCGGGACGCGTCCGCGTCTTTTGGTTTCCTTTTTGTTATTGTTTGGTTGCCTCTCTCTAACGCTTATTTTTGCTATTACACTGCACTGTTGCAGTGTCTCAACTGCATTGTAGTGCAGTTGAGTTATCATTGACTTCGTTGTCAATGTTGATGTGTTCCTATGGCTGAATGGTTAAGACTGAAGATACTGCAGCGGACTTAAATTCTCCGTGCAGGATCAATTCATAGTACGAGAAAATGTAGTAGCAAGTGCTAAAACTGTGAAAAGAACGGAATCTGGGCATACATAGTACATAGCCTAACGGGCAAACCGGGATAAAATCACAGAAAAGCTAAACTCAGCGATCAGCTCGCTCCAAGAAGAAAAAAAGGGGTTTTGCACTCGCCCGGTTTGGTGCCGAAATGGCCCGGGCGAGGAGGTAAGTTTTCTTTATTTTCAGGAAGTCCTAAAATTTTGTTTGAAGGCGGGGACACGAAGTGTTTCACCCGCTAAGGCGGTATCTGGTGATGACGCAGGGGTAAGTCTTAATGCTGTTTCTCTTAGACAATGGTCTCGAGAGACCATTGCGTTGTGCAATGGTGAACACCGGTAAACTTAGTTGTTTTAACCACATAGTTATTTGGGTCCAAAACTGGTGTGTTACCACAAAAGAGAAGCGTCATCGTCCCAGGTCGAGGTCGAGGTGGCGGCGGGGGGGGCTCGCCCGCGCTCTTTTCCGGGACAAGGGGGACCTCTAGGTACTTCCCTCAGTCGTCACAATGAAATTTGTATTCTGGTGAGATGACTGCTAAATTTGTTAAAACGACCTAGGGTCGGCGTCAACTGATTTAAACCGAGACAATCCTTAAGCAACATTCCGCGTAAGCAGCGAACACCTTAAACTCAAGTAACGGAGCCTAGAATCTGTTTAGTCTTTTAAATTCTCATATTTTCTTAACTCGATAAAATAGAAGAAATTTTAAGGGCTTCCTAAAGCCCGACGGAGGCTAGTCCTCCGTCCCTAATCTGCGTTTCTGTTCAAGCCCAAACACGGCATGAGCATTGAACGATCAACTAAGCTGCAAATCTGGAAACCAAAACAACAGGCTATTGAGTAAGCCCCTTTGTCAAAGGAGTGCACGTTCAAGAAAGTTTTACCGTGGTCGACTCAGGAATATTCGATAACCATAGCTCAAAGGCAGCAAATCATGTAAAACCTGGACGAGAAGCGTCCATTTCGGTGTATCTTACCTATGACCACGGGGAATCAGAAAGACTTGGAACCGGTTAATCAGTCCTCATTATGCTCTGTACAAGTATATCCTATTCCGCCTAACGTCTCCTTCGTCGGAACTCGATATTAGTGATTGATTCCAGATGAGGTCATGTGTAGCATTTCGGCGGGGACTGGGGGTTGAAACCCAAGCATGAGTGTTGCTTCCTACGGGCAAAGGGCGTGCTACATTCGGGGAGCTTAAACGAACGGCCTGTTACTCTTCAATTGACAGGGAAAACAAACCCCTGCTACCGCTACTCCTTCTGTTACTTACGACCATTGATCCATGATGTAGATATGTTTTGAGGCTACTGTATCCAATGAAAAACATTGTTTTTACATATGTTCGTCTTGTTGCTGTTTGTTAATTATAGCCATCTAGAGGAGTAAATGCTTTGCCTCATCTTTAGTTGTGCGCAGAGAGTTAGATGATATAGATAGGTTTTGAGGCTACTAAATGTAATGAAAAACATTGTTTTTGTATATGTTCCTCTTGTTGCTGTTTATTAAGTATAGCCATCCAGAGGAGTAAATGCTTTGCCTCATCTTCACTTGTGCGTAGAGAGTTAGATCATGTCGATAGGTTTTGAGGCTACTGAATGCAATGAAAAACATTGTTTTTGCATATGTTCGTCTTGTTGCTGTTTGTTAATTATAGCCATCTAGAGGAGTAAATGCTTTGCCTCATCTTTAGTTGTGCGCAGAGAGTTAGATGATGTAGATATGTTTTGAGGCTACTGAATGTAATGAAAAACATTGTTTTGTATATGTTCCTCTTGTTGCTGTTTGTTAATTATAGCCATCTAGAGGAGTAAATGCTTCGCCTCATCTTTAGTTGTGCGTAGAGAGTTAGATGATATAGATAGGTTTTGCGGCTACTGAATGTAATGAAAAACATTGTTTTTGTATATGTTCCTCTTGTTGCTGTTTGTTAATTATAGCCATCCAGAGGAGTAAATGCTTCTCCCCATCTTTAGAACCGCTTTCACTATATGCTTCAAATGAAACCTTCATTTGCGTTTTGTATTCGCTGCATAAGGTAATACATCACGTCAACTGGTCTACCGCTTACACTTTATGTATCTAGCTGCAAGAATAGTTACATAAAAGCAGCAAAAGGGTGTTAAACATTTCGATGAAAGAAAGGTTTCAGTAAGGCGGACCCCTTAAGCTTTTCCACTACACTTCTCACTTTGCACTGTCTTATGAATAGGCATATAACTAGCTCCACTAGTTATATATACCACTATGCACATTAATAATCCAAGGTCATAGCAACAAATAATACTTGATGCTATACACGAAACATTTCGTACATAACCGGTTGATGTCCACTACAATCACGTAGTTCAGTACGATTGTGTAAGATGCAATCGTGTGAAATATGTTAACATTAAAATTTTTAGAAATTAAATTTCCCAAAGTTTAATAAAATTTTCTGATAAACATATCCTAACGACACGCCGTCCTGCACGCTGTATTTTGATTGGTTGGCCGTGTTTCCAAGAAATTGAAAATATCAGGCAGATTTCTAGAATTCAATGATTAAAAATGCGGAAATGTATGCCGCCCGGAAACATTAGTTTGGGAAATACACGTTTCCACGGGGAGCAGATTTCCTGGTGAGGAGAGAGGCTAGTAGCGGAGAGTTGTAGGTTAGGAAGCGGAAGGGAATCTTAATAGGTTCTTCGCTCTTTATTTTTTCTCATAAATTATGGTTTTCCTCAAGTTTGCTTTAAATTTTTTGTTATATTGACAAAATTGTTTGATTTTTCCATGGACCTTAAGGAGGAAGCTTCACGCATGTATGGTTTAAAGAGAGCCGAGTGTTATTTGAGCAATTTCTCCTCCTCTTACGGACGCGTCTGGTCTGGCGGCTTCGTGGGCCAGAAAATATGCTTAAAATTTCAAGTACGGGACTTGCGTGAATATGCTTTTGATTACCGCGGATACCCGATCCGTCAAAAATATTTCGCTGCACACACCTATGATTTAAAATCAGAGTGTAAATTCCAAGTTTAAGTATTTCAAACTTCCCTGTAAACAAGTGGTTTGCTTAAAGTACTATTTTCTAACGGTAAATATATATATGACTAAACAGTTAATAAATGTTGTGTTGCAAAAACATTCACGTTTTCTTGAACCATATTGTTTACAGTTTTATTTTTCAGATGAATAGAGCTTACTGCGCAGACGTTTGTACGACAAAGCTGCCTTGTCTTCATAGTGGATACACCGATCCAAATGATTGTTCCCGCTGCAAATGTCCAGAAGGATGGTCTGGCAAACACTGTGACATCCTATCGTCAAGTTCTTCCGGATGTGGTGGGGTTTTGATAGCCGAAAGCTCCGAGAAAACACTCGGCGGAAGTTTTAAGAAAAATCAGAATTGTGTGTGGCTTATAAAAGCCCCGAAAGAGTGTCAAAAAGTTCGAATCAACGTAAAATCAATTTTCTATTCGTGTGCCCAGTTCCCGTGTCATCGTGATTATTTGGAAATCAATGATGGTCAAACTGATTTCGAAACAACTGGATTTCGTTTTTGCTGCTTTTCTCCAATTTTTCCCGAAACCGTTTCCTCAGGCAATAAGGTTCTTATTTTAACGCGATCAACATTAGCCGGCTATAACTTTCGGCTGAAATATCGCATTGCATGATGTGCTAGATGAGGCATTGACGATAAATATGCGAAGCTAATAGAGCTCGTCATGAAAGTTGTTACCAGAAAAAATGTCAAAACTAGAAAGATTTTAGCCCAGTGATTGAGCGATAACATATGTACCCGTGCATAATATTAATGGACCTTTCTTGTAAGCAGTGCCTGATTGGCATTATTTTTTCAAAGTAATATTCTACACACTTGATTTTTTAAGATGGTGTTAACAAAATGCTTTAAAACTAAACTATTTGCAAAATTCGCTCTGTCAATGTAAACTTTGAGTTAAATTTTTAAAACGAAACTGCCTCTCGTTTTGAATAAAAACAGATATTTTGCCGTTTTTAAATTATTTGCTGTTTAAAAATTAATGAGACTAAATAAATGCAAAAGTTAATAGTGAAGATTTAAACTAATTTACAGTTTAAACCGGGATATACATATCGAACAAGCAGATGGGGAAGCAAGTAAACGCAAAAATGACACAGCCATAGTGGAACAGTTCAGGCAGACTTGAGCAACAGTCATATGACAATATATCAAAATACAATGATGTCAGTGCGAAAGCTCGATGTGTCGCGATATGCGATATTTTGCACACGATCCGCCAATTTTCTTCGCTTCTGTATTATTAAAAGTATGTATTGAAATCGCCAAAAAATAAAAATCTATATATACAACTGCTTTAATTTACTTTCCACCTCAGGTTTTCGTTTAAATCCTTACGATACTTGTCAATTTGAGTCACATATACATTAATTGTATTTGCGTATGTTTCGACGAAAGTGTTATAAAATGTAGCTTAATACATAAGAAAGCAAAAATAAAATAGTACCGATACAGAAATTGACGACCACGGCTTTTCGAACAGACGGCCATTCGGCATCAAGTGATGCAATCCAGGAATTCCGAACAGAGATTTGAGTTTTTTCTTGAACAAAGGAATACATAAGCTTCAAGGGAATATAGGAGTCAAAAATCCCGTAAATCTGACTTTTTGAGGGGAACAATTTCAGGTTTTTACTGTCCTCCCAATACGCATAATTATTAGAGCGATCAATGAAACTGTTGAACAGCCTAGAATAATTATTTTAGATATAGTGGAAATTTGTAAGTTTGCTACGAAAATCTGAACTGCGGTTGTTTTATTTGTATCTATATCTCGTTCCAGAGAGTATCCTTAAGCCTAGCGTAATAGTTTAACTGTTCTATATCGACAAACATTTCTTCCATTGTATTTTGAATTGTGTGAAAATTGTGATTAAGCAATAAAACATTAAGATATCCCACGATATGACGACAACAAACAATCAGATGATTTTGTAACTATATATATTCGCATAATGGCTTTGATAGCAGAGCTAAAGTATAACAAAATAGTTAAAAAACGCCATTGAAAACTAAACCAAATTTCATATACACGATCTTTGATATATATTCGTATAGTGGCTTTGATAGCAGAGCTAAAGTATAACGAAATAGTTAAAAAACGCCATTGAGAACTAAACCAAATTTTATATACACGATCTTTTATATACTTTCCACTCATTTATTTTTAACACAGAATCAATATTTAGAACGTTTTGAACGAAAACTAATATCGACACCAATTGTTTGAAATTTTGACACAGATTTTTGCTGTTATAAATTACGGCTTTGGTATGCTCGTCTCTTACTTGGTTGAAATCTCTGTGGTATCCCGGTGTCAAATATTTACCGGGGCAAAAAAACGTCAAACGAAAAATAAATACTAAATTCCAACACCACAGTGAATAAAATATCTTCGATTTACGAGCTGTCAATTCTCGACTGGCCCGTAGAACCATCATAGCTACTGTTTTAATACCCGTGTCTTCATCATTACACACTATCGCATCAGGTCGCCCTCCTTCGATCTCCTAGAAATCACTTTCCTAAAATTTCTGAATATATATATAGAACGAGTACAAGGAGTTACTGTTATTCCTGCTTAATGTTTCCCCTTCTTGCTTGGGAATGACGTTTTTCCAGTAAAATTTCCTGCCGGCTTAAGGTTGCCACCTGGTTTACACCAGTTGACGATATTTCTGCTTTGGGTTCTGCTGTTTTTGACTTTCTCTTCAGCTGTTGTCTTTTGGCTCTTGTGTTTTCGTTTGGTTCTTTCCGTTCTTTTTTCGATGCTCGGGCTTCTTGCTGGGGTGCTGGCTGTTGTTCTTTCTCCGTGGCGTTTTGGCTTGCTATTTTCTGATTTTCTTGAGTTTTCCGTCATTTTCTCTTTTTGTCCTTTCCTGTCCTGCTGCAAAGCTACTGGGTGGTTGGTCGTTGTATATATATTTTGACACTGGTCATCCCGGTCGTCATTCCAATAAATGACGCCTACTTGGCTTAAAATTCGGTACAAGACACTTCGGCTTAATACTATATTTCAACTACTCAAATTAAGAACATTTCATTATCATGCGATAAAAAGCACAGGGGCGTTACCAGAAGTTTTTAACTGAAAGAGTGAGGAGCACCCATCCAGTGTGGCGTTAACCTAACATATATGACCTGACGGTTGTATGTTAGAATGTTTTTTGCTAAATGATTGAACTATGGAGCACCATCAGAATCTGGGGAGTTGGACACAGCCCTAGTGCCTCCCCTCCACGTCGATGCCCTTGTTTACGCAAAATAAACAGTAGTATTGCAGCAAATTATGAAATTGAAGATCAACCTAGCCAATATGCAGTTAACTGGATGTATTTTGTATTGTAACGCTGTCATTCATATCCGTCTATTTTGATTTTGCGAGAGTAACAGGTATACCATGTAGCTATTGTGACTAGTTTCCAAAATTTTTGCTTTTCCAACCATTATTTGGTATATAATGCTGAACCTTATTGGAGTAAACAATCGAGTACTCGAAGGCGACAAAATACTTCTAGCTATTGCACTAGCAACGTTACGAACTAAAGTTTCATAGTTATCCAAAAATAAATTTCTCCGATGAACACACGAATTGTCGTTAGTGGAATATCAAAATGCTTATGAAGACTAACAAATTTAGTTATTCAGAACTTTGAAATGCCATTACCGAAGTGCTATAAAAATTTTCATTACTAAATAAAATTATTTTGAAGCAAAATAGATTATTCTGTTTCTTGGTTACTGCAATACGCAGAGTTTTATTATATCGACGGCTATACCTCTGGAACAGATGGGCGAATTAGTTGCTGTGCAGGTGTCACAAAATTGATAAGGTTTCAGACTCATTCATGACGACAAAAGAACGGAAAGAACCAAACGAAAACACAAGAGCCAAAAGACAACAGCTGAAGAGAAAGTCAAAAACAGCAGAACCCAAAGCAGAAATATCGTCAACTGGTGTAAACCAGGTGGCAACCTTAAGCCGGCAGGAAATTTTACTGGAAAAACGTCATTCCCAAGCAAGAAGGGGAAACATTAAGCAGGAATAACAGTAACTCCTTGTACTCGTTCTATATATATATTCAGAAATTTTAGGAAAGTGATTTCTAGGAGATCGAAGGAGGGCGACCTGATGCGATAGTGTGTAATGAATAAGACACGGGTATTAAAACAGTACGCACGACGGTTCTACGAGCCAGTCGAGACATGACAGCTCGTAAATCGAAGATATTTTATTCACTGTGGTGTTGGAATTTAGTATTTATTTTTCGTTCGACGTTTTTTTGCCCCGGTACATCTTTGACACCGGGATACCACAGAGATTTCAACCAAGTAAGAGACGAGCATACCAAAGCCGTAATTTATAACAGCAAAAATCTGTGTCAAAATTTCAAACAATTGGTGTCGATATTAGTTTTCGTTCAAAACGTTCTAAATATTGATTCTGTGTTAAAAATAAATGAGTGGAAAGTATATAAAAGATCGTGTATATAAAATTTGGTTTAGTTCTCAATGGCGTTTTTTAACTATTTCGTTATACTTTAGCTCTGCTATCAAAGCCACTATACGAATATATATCAAAGATCGTGTATATGAAATTTGGTTTAGTTTTCAATGGCGTTTTTTAACTATTTTGTTATACTTTAGCTCTGCTATCAAAGCCATTATGCGAATATATATTTAAAAAATCATCTGATTGTTTGTTGTCGTCATATCGTGGGATATCTTAATGTTTTATTGCTTAATCACAATTTTCACACAATTCAAAATACAATGGAAGAAATGTTTGTCGATATAGAACAGTTAAACTATTACGCTAGGCTTAAGGATACTCTCTGGAACGAGATATAGATACAAATAAAACAACCGCAGTTCAGATTTTCGTAGCAAACTTACAAATTTCCACTATATCTAAAATAATTATTCTAGGCTGTTCAACAGTTTCATTGATCGCTCTAATAATTATGCGTATTGGGAGGACAGTAAAAACCTGAAATTGTTCCCCTCAAAAAGTCAGATTTACGGGATTTTTGACTCCTATATTCCCTTGAAGCTTATGTATTCCTTTGTTCAAGAAAATGGAATCTCTGTTCGGAATTCCTGGATTGCATCACTTGATGCCGAATGGCCGTCTGTTCGAAAAGCCGTGGTCGTCAATTTCTGTATCGGTACTATTTTATTTTTGCTTTCTTATGTATTAAGCTACATTTTATAACACTTTCGTCTTGTTGCTGTTTGTTAATTATAGCCATCCAGAGGAGTAAATGCTTTGCCCCATCTTTAGTTGTGCGTAGAGAGTTAGATCATATCGATAGGTTTTGAGGCTACTGAATGCAATGAAAAACATTGTTTTTGCATATGTTCGTCTTGTTGCTGTTTGTTAATTATAGCCATCCAGAGGAGTAAATGCTTTGCCTCATCTTTAGTTGTGCGTAGAAAGTTAGATCATATCGATAGGTTTTGAGGCTACTGAATGCAATGAAAAAACATGGTTTTTGCATATGTTAGTTTTGTTGCTGTTTGTTAATTATAGCCATCCAGAGGAGTAAATGCTTTGCCCCATCTTTAGTTGTGCGTAGAGAGTTAGATCATATAGATAGGTTTTGAGGCTACTGAATGCAATGAAAAACATTGTTTTTGCATATGTTCCTCTTGTTGCTGCTTGTTAATTATAGCCATCCAGAGGAGTAAATGCTTTACCTCATCTTTAGTTGTGCGTAGAGAGTTAGATCATATCGATAGGTTTTGAGGCTACTGAATGCAATGAAAAACATTGTTTTTGTATATGTTAGTTTTGTTGCTGTTTGTTAATTATAGCCATCCAGAGGAGTAAATGCTTTGCCCCATCTTTAGTTGTGCGTAGAGAGTTAGATCATATCGATAGGTTTTGAGGCTACTGAATGCAATGAAAAACATTGTTTTT
>JASANE010020169.1:0-10914 GCA_030248225.1 Trileptium ribeirensis | reverse complement strand
GGAACATGCGATTGGAGTTACTCTCGCTCACATTGCTCGTCGCGATACAAATGGGACAATTTCGCACTTAGGTATGTGGACACGATTATCATTGTTTGATCTGCAGTATCAAACTGTTAGAATTTGGAAATGGTATTCAAAGGTAATAGCTGTACAAACGCGTTCTGTCTGATTCAAAAGTTGGTTCAATTGTTTTGGAGTTAAAACCGTTAGAAATTCGCCCGAGTGGCAACGTAATAAACTTGGTGAATTTCAAAGATCGTTAACAATATTCTTGGAATTACTATATTATGATGCATTCTATTCAAGCAGATTAAGGCATGGATGCCACAAGACAAAAAATCCATGACATTTTAGCACACGAACAAGTGTAACTAACATAACTAGCGCCACACATAGTCGAAATAGATCAATGGGAAGCAGGAGGAATTCATTTCATAATGATACTTTGATACTTAAGATCTCCCTCTTAATATAACCCCCAGACCGAAGCTGAGGCTTTCGCTCTACGGGAATGCCATCGCATTAGTTGCACAATTATTGTCCAATATTTTTACGCTTACGGGGCCATGTTGAGACCTCCACAAAATTCCAAAAAATTTAAAGAGCTCATCCTGTCTTAATGGCAAATTTTTACTTTTAACCGTTAAAACCAACCAAGTTGATATACAGGTCACACCATACACATTTATCCACGGTCGAGCCAATCGTTAAATTGAGCATGATAAATATCAATGTGTAGGATGTCCCATTCGGGGTGATAGGTGAGCGTCACACCAGACAGGTCATACATTCATCCCAATGCGAGCCTACAGTTTAGTTTAGCACTATATCAATGTGTAGGATGTTTTGGGTGTAGTGGAAACTCAGACAACTACTTAAGGCCATTTATCCACGGTCGAGCTATAGTTATGTGGTGGATTGATGAGTAGATTCTTCCACTCACTAATGTTCCAGCCACGACACCACAAATCTGTATTTATCTGTGTAACAGCTAGTTACGTTTGAGATATATCAATGTGTTGTTCATTCGCTGATAGGTCAGCATTAAACACATACACGTGCATTTATCCACGTTGAGCTAGTTACGTCTAGATAGATATACTTTAAGTAAATGGTGTGGCAAATTATCCCTAGGTTCCAATAAGGGACGCTTTGCATCACCGTATTCTAATTTTATAAATCCTCTGAGTTGGGAATGTAGAATCAATTTGCTCAAACACATAGAAATTTTACCAAATGACTGCGAGTTGTTGAGCACCAAGGTTCGCGCGCTGCTCCACATCTTAGGACAAAAAACTCCAGAGACTTTTCCACTTCTGGCGACAAATATTTCACAGAGACCACATTCTCTTAGTCTCATAACCTAATATCAAAAAAAGATGTGACTGCCGGTTAAATAGGTATTTGCAATCTGCACCCAATTTGAGTTTCCATAAGAAAAACGAGATCTCCTAATATTTGACTTCTGAAAAAGAAAATCTCTCTTGCCGCGACAATTTGCACTCATGTAGCGTGTCGTGAGTGTATACCGCTGTCTCCCAGTACTTAAAGAGGAAAACTGGAACACACGATTTTGGACCTAAACACCTTCAGTACCCTTCTTTTTGCAAAAATTTATGATTACCACCTAAATGTGCAGAGAGTATTCATTATTTACTGGATAAAAAATAAATTAGGCATTCTAATTCTCAATTCTTGCATTCAAGAACAGTGCTGAATGAGACGCCCCATCTAGAGTTCCTAAAGTGAGGCCTAACCTGTTCTCACTGAAAAAAATCCAAATGTTCTCTTACCTTAGTATCTCTTATTCCACGAGACCATTACAGTATTGCATTAGCCGAACCATCAGAGGGGACACAAAAATATGCTATTCCTACTTATCCTCTCTCTCTACCTACCATTCTCTCTCCACCGAAATATCTTTTAAAATTCTTTTTGTTTTGGTACTGTGACCAGGAGGTATCCATATTTCCTTTTTGGCCAATTTTTGCAACCTATCATAACCACTATTTTTGGGGGGATGCCAGAGCCAAACTGAGCCACATTTTCCGGGTAGTTAGTAGCTTTCAAAATGCGGTTTTTATCAATAAGATCAATCGGTTTAAAATTCCCACTACCTCAAGCCCCCCCCCCAAAAAATTTCACCATGCCGACAAGGCAGACGTGATCTTTTGTGCAAAAGTTTCTTCAGGTAAATCTACAATTTGCTTCTGTTGCACCATGATGAGCAGGACAAATGCACTAGAACTCAGAGATGGGAGTACTGACCGCAGCACAAGTTTGGCTGCAAGCCTCCAACTAACCTAACTGCATCCTTTGATAGGCAAAAAGAGAAATTTTTTATTTTTTTTTTTCTGCCAACAGAATGTTTCAGTCATTTTCGAGTTTAGAGACAACATTAAACCAATTTATGCTATGGTAAGGGCCTCAAAATAGTACCACGGTAACGCTCAATATGACTGAGTGATAACCATATTTTCGAACTTATCGAGAGACTTTTTTACTACTCCAACGTAGCATCAACCGCATTCTGCAGACGCCCCAAGAGTGTCGCTCGTAGAGTAACATCATCCGAGCAGATACTCAAAACTGTCGATTTAAAGCCAAGATTGTCCGATACTTGCTCGCGACGATGAAGTTGGCTTATTTTGACAAATCGACAGTTTTGAGTATTGCTTGCTCGGATGATGTTACTCTACTATGCTCGGCGACGTCTTTGGGTGTGGCATGTAGACGTATGCAGAATGCGGTTAACTCGATGCTACGTTGGAGTAGTAGGAGAGGTCTCTCGATAAGTTCGAAAAAAAGGAATCTTATCGTTATCACTCGTAAGAGATCAAGGGCAGAATATAGGACATAACCGTGGTACTATTTTGAGGCCTTGCCATAGCGTAAAATATTTAATGTTGTATCTAAACTCAAAAATGAGCTGGAGATATTATATTGCACAGGCATCTCAGAAGGCAATAAAACTTCTCTTTGCTATAAAGGATGCAGTTGGTGTTAATTGGAGGCTGCAGCCAAAGTCGATGTCCAACCTCTATACTGCGGTAGTGCTTCCATCTCTAACCTATGGTTGTGCTGGTGGTGGCACAGAAGCAAATTGTAAATTTACCTGAAGAAACTTTTGAAGATCACAGTCTGCCTTGTCGCATGATTACAGGTTCGCTCCGTTCTGGGGGGGGGCTTGAGGCCATTATGGGAATTAGACCCATTGATCTTATTATTGATCAACCGACATTTGAAAGCTACTACTACCGGAGAACCACCTGGCTATGGCTTGCTCAGTGCGAGGGTAGTGGTTATGATAGGTTGCAAAGATCCGCCCGAGGGATATGCGATACTATGGTCATGCCAATGGAAAGAATTTTAAAAGATATTTCAGTGAAAATAAGAAATGGTAGGTTAGTCGTGAGAGAACCCAGTCAGATAGCGATCTTGTGTGCTATACTGATGGTTCACTCATGGATACAGATGGTGGAGTTAGAGTAGGGGTAGGAGTCGTTATTAATAATACACAAAGATTGTACTTTGCACTAGGGTCCGAGGCAACAATTTTCCACGCAGAAACTGTTGCAATTTGTAAATGTGGCGAATATCTCGTGGAATAAGATACTAAGGTAAGGAACATTTGGATTTTCAGTGACAGTCACGCTGCACTTAGGACTCTAGACAAATCGGTGATATCGTCAGCCGCTGTTCTTGAATGCCATAAGAAATTAGATTAGATGCTGATTCTGTTTTTCCTGGGTCAATGGATACTCTGGCATTAGTGGTAATGAAATTGCAGACGTCCTTGCAAAGAAGGGGGTTTACTGAAGGTGTTTAGTCCAAAATCCTGTGTTCCAGTTTCCTCTTAAGTACTGAAGACCGCGTTGGTGCGTTCTCTATCGGGACAACACGCTACATGATGCAAATTGTCCGGCAGACAAGGATTTTCTTTCCAGAAGTCAATCTTAGGAGATCTCGTTTCTTATAGAAACTCAGAAGATAGATTGCGGATTGCGATACACGTGTTAACCGGGCATAATCTTTTAAATGCCCATCTTAGGGTTATGAGACTAAGAGAATGTGGTCTCTGTGAATACTGTCGCCAGGAGGCTGAAACGTCTGAACATTTTGTCTTAAGATGTCAACAACGGGCGAAGCTAGGCAAAGGTTCTTAGGTGCTCAACAACTCGCAGTCATTAATGGTAGAACTATGTGTTTGAGCAAATTAATAGGATTCTGCGTTGCAACTCAGAGGATTTATAAGAATTAGAATACGGTGATGCAAAGCGTCCTTCTATTGGACCTGGGCAAAATTGTCACACCATTACTTAAAGTATATCTATCTATCTAGACGTAACTAGCTCAACCGTGGATAAATGCACGCCTGTATGTGTTTTAATGCTGACCTATCAGCGAATGGAACAACCTACGCATTGATATCCTGCTAGACGTAACTAGCTGTACCGCGGATAAATGCAGGACTTGTCTGGGTCTCATCACTGGAACTATTAGTGAGTGGAAGAATCTACTCATCGATATCATGCCACACATAACTATGTAGCTCGACCGTGGATAAATGTATGAACTGTCTGGGTTTTAACGCTGGCCTATCACCGAATGGAACATCCTACACATTGATATCATGCTAGACGTAACTAGCTCGGCCGTGGATAAATGTATGACCTGTCTGGGTTTTAACGCTGGCCTATCACCGAATGGGACATCCTACACATTGATATCATGCTAGACGTAACTAGCTCGACCGTGGATAAATGTATGACCTGTATATCAACTTGGTTGGTTTTAACAGTTAAAAGTAAAAAATTTGCCGGTAGAATTGAGCCAGGATGAGCTTCACGTTTTGAACTATTGGACGAAGAGACGACTACCCGCAATTTGGAGGTCTCACGTGGCCGGGTAAGGCGTAAAATTGTTGGACAATAATTGTGCAACTAAATGCGATGGCCGTCCGATTTAGAGCGAAAGCGTGGTCATATTATCATATTGATCCGTTTTTTACAAAGATGTCGTCTGAAGGCTGATGTGACTAGCATGATTGATCATTGGTAACTTTTAACGACAGTATTTGACTTTGAGTACTGAATCTATGTAAGAGGGAGATACGTCCTGTATCGAAGTATCATTATGGATGAAGTTGTCCATAATTGTCGTTTGCTGCTTCCCAATTTGATCTATTTCGACTATGTGTGGCGCTAGTTATGTTAGTTACACTTGTTCGTGTGCTAAAATGTCATGGATTTTTTGTCTTGTGGCATCCATGCCTTAATCCTTGAATAAGAAATGCATCATAATATAGTAGTTCCTCAGAATATCAGTCAATTTCCCTTCTTTCTTAAAAGCATTGTTACTAACGCGGTCAATTTTTATTTGTATTTTATTGTCAGAACGCCAGATTTTAGTTTCCGCTCTCTGACGTTCCGATTTCAGCTTAAAGCGTTTCGCCAGTAGAACAGCGGCCTAAAGGAGGTCATGCTTTGCGAGCGCTGTCTTTCCGCTCACTTGATGACTGTTGGATATAAATGATTGTGTCATTGTTTCAGTAACTTCGCCTGTGGAACATGCGATTGGAGTTACTCTCGCTCACATTGCTCGTCGCGATACAAAATGGGACAATTTCGCACTCAAGGTATGTGGACACGATTATCATTGTTTGATCTGCAGTATCAAACTGTTAGAATTTGGAAATGAGATTCAAAAGGTAATAGCTCTGTTACAAACGCGTTCTGTCTGATTCAAAAGTTGGTTCAATTGTTTTGGAGTTAAAACCGTTAGAAATTCGCCCGAGTGGCAACGTATAATTTGTGAATTTCTTCAAAGATCGTTAACAATATTCTTGGAATTACGGCTGAGGTATTGTAATTGACTGGACAAAAATACGCAAATAGAATTTGTTTCAAATAACAACGATGATAAGACAAACTGCGCTGTTCAATATTGTGCAGCGAAAACGTTCATTGTGTTCAGTTTGTTGTTTCATCTACCGCTTCGTGATTAAATGAATACCAAAGAGATGGGCGGTTTCGGCTCGCACCGCCTAGGTTGTCGGGCCTTCAGTCCCTGGCAAGTCCAAAGTGGGGGCGGGGGGAGGCCTTTTCGGCTGCCCCCTGGCAAAACGGACGTACCCCCCGGCTCAAAATCCCGCATCACTGCCTACTAAAAATAGAGTTGCGGCGTGAATATTACAATAAGAACTTACGACTGCATTTTCTACTACGTTCTGTGATAAAATTTTAATCATTAGGACACACCGTGATTCGGACTTCGAATTTGGATATATACCATGTATGTATGTTGCGTTTTAGGTGCACGGTTTGAGCGAATATTTTGTTCCGAAAACGACTCTGGCTTCGTACGTATACACTCACCAATGTTTGAAGCTTGGCGAGGACATTCGGGTCACACTCGTTTCGCTGGACGACATTCACAGAGCCGCTGAACGGGTACGTTCGACACCGAATATTAGTTGGAGAACGGAATTTTTGTACGCATTGGAGTTATTCAATGTTATTGCTGAATTGCCTTGCAGATTTTTATCGAGCCACGGCAGACATAAGTAATAATTATAAATTTCGCCCAGGATTGAGTTTTACTTGGAATAGATAAAGTTAAATGGTAGCCTGATTCTCTGATATTTCATACGCTTTCCGCATGAAGGCATACACATAATTGGGTTTAAAGTGATTGACAGCAAGAGCATTGCCTGAAATTTTAACTCGGAGGCTGGGGTCGCTCAGGAGACATATCTAGCGATTGTGAATTTTTTTGCAGATGTGCAGTTAGAAGAAAGTCTCTAATGGCATGCATGAGGCATCGTCAAAATTACGTGTCTTACTCGAAATTTGTGGGTGCCCTCCCTATGGAGAGTCCAGCTAGCCGCAGTCAATCCTGTCTGCTGGCTTCTTGAGTGCCAGGTTTGTTATATGCTATGGCGTGCTTTATGCTCAGTCAATCGCGACGCGAAGCTCAGAACACATGCAAGCGCATTTTAATAATTAACAAGAATTTGTCGCGCGGGGCGATCTGAACTTACTTAATTACACTATTTTATATTATTGCGCTATAAATTTCAGGTGATGCTATCTGCGGCACCCGACCTTCAGACAGTGGCCGAAAACGTTTTGTCCGATCGCGTTTCCGAAAAAAATCTGCAACTTGTGCTCACCTACGCAGACGATGCTGTTAGCAACCTCTGGACAGCTGTTAACACGAACGGTAAGAAGTTGCATCGTTGAATATAATTCGAGAATTAAATACTTGAGACCCTTTTGTGAGTTAGTATTTGTTGTGTGTACAACGTTGAACTTTAAAGATAAACGATTTGATTGCATATATTTTTAGTTTAACAGATTTTAGGCAATATCGATCATCAGCGTCAAAAAGTGATTCAATCGCTCAAAGCACTGTGCACGCAAGCCGGACGTATCGAAACGAGCGCAATTATATCAAACATTCGTGAATTCCGCAATGTCTGTGATCAGGTAATATATCGCTGGATAGTGTGGCTGTTTCGGTTTTTTAGCACGCGAAACTGCTATAGCCATAAAAACCTTGCGACAACAAAATTTCCCCCGACACGGTTGGCCATTATTTAAAAATCTGTGATATAAAATATTAGTATGCAGTTGTGAAGCTCTCGCGATTTCTTCATATGCACGGTGTTATTGCACCGAGTGATTCTAAACTGAAATTTGTTTTCAGATCCTTGAGGAAAAGAAGACTCACGCCAGTCGGCAAGCGATGAACGCAGGCGAATATTCAAAATATGTTCCAACTTCGTTCAAGTAAGCGTTACGAATAGATATTTAGCTGTTTTGTGAGAGTTGGCGATACGCTTTAGTCCCGTTTTTGATCGTTCTCTCTGGCTCAGTGGTTGTGTAGTCGGCATCTAACTTCTTAAACGTTTAAATTGCTGTATTTCGGCCACCAATGATAAATGCCGCGTTGAGACAGCTGAACTTGTCTTGCGAACATCGATAAAAATCAACCAGCGGTGTCCGCAGTTTCTAAAAAGTGATGGTTGGTGCCGAGAAGTATCGCAAAGAACTGCCTTTGTATTGAAAAGGTTCAACTTCTAACAAAATTTGCACCTTGAAAGGCTATTTAAACGGACTAAGGACTGTGTATGCAACGGAATATGAAAATATTGCCAATAAATTATGAAGGTCATTATTTTGTTAAAATTAGGTTTCGTTCGCGTAAGTAAATTTATGTGAATTGCCGCGGTCAATATTCGCTGTTTGTGGCTAGCCTTGCAGCCTTATATTCTTCTCCGTTGAATCTATGGGGGTAGCAGGTTCGATCCGCATGTTTTAGCTCCACTTCTTTTTTTATTCTGCCCAATTTTAGAGTCAGTCCGGAATTTATTCGCCAACTCGATCGTGTCTTGAACAATATCGCAAACGAAGTACATCGTATTTTGACGGTTTTCTGCGACTCATTGGCGTGTAGTTTCGCCGTCGCTCAAGTTTTGTCCGGTAAGCTGCTTGCATGAGTTCACTTTAGGTGGGTACGCCACCATAGTTCTGCTGTCAAAATAACGAACTGGAAGTGCATAAATTAGCGGCCAGTGGTTTCGCGAACGGGAACGTGGGCGTTTTCCGATGTGACCCGTTCCCTCACCTTTATAGAAAGGAGTTTAGAAATCGCGTTTTCAACTATGCGCCTAAATTTCGATGCTAAATGGTGAAATAGTGACCGCGAATAGCGCCTGCAAAATGGCAAATGGGTTTTGCTGTCGTTACTGCTGCTCCGATCTAAGAGCAGTAAGTAAAGAAGTGAAAATTTTATACTTTTCTTAAGATTATTTGGTGCGCAATAGGCTACACTAAGGGTAATATGTACCGCCAAATCCATTGGAATTGGTAGTTTTGTGCCGAGGTTCCGCTGACTAGCTATGGGGACCAAGTTACCCTTGGAACGGCACCACTTCTATATAAGCTTATGGGGTCCAGAAATGAAAAAATGAAGTTAATTTTATATAGGGTAATTGGACTGCTGAGGCAATTGGATTAGTTCTGAGGTTGTGGTAAACAGATATGGAGGTAAGGGTACCCACGGTAGGGCACCATTCTTATATGGGTATCAGAGGTGCAGAAATCGAAAAGAATATAGTCTCTTATAGGGTAGTTTGACCCTTTTAGTCGATTGGTGTGGTTAATTTTCGTCCCCCCACCCCATAGTTTTTCACCGGTGTATCGGAAACGAAAATTAGCTACTCCAACAAACGCAGTGGGTTAAATTTCTCTTTATGAAACTAACTTAATTTTTTTTCTGTCTGGAAAAAGGCTCATGCAAGAGTGTGCCCTTTCGATGGTATGGTACTCTGAACCCCATAGCTGCTCGTGGAAACCTAGGGGGCAGGGTGCCTTCTGAAAAACATCACTCATTTGTGAAGCTCAGCGCCCTAGAAATAAAAAATGCATTAGTATTGTACAGGGTAGTTTGACCGCTGAGTCGATTGGAATAGCTGATTTTCGTCTCCGAGATTTTGGTAACGAGGTATTGCGGTCAGGGTACTCTAGGATGGTTACCGTTTTCGCATGAGTTTCAGGGGTCCAGAAATCGAAATAGTGGAGTCTCAAAGTCATTTATTATCATCAGGATTATAGTCGTTGGAATCCGTTGTCTTGGCGTCGGCTACGACTGCACCATAACTTTAGCATCTCTCTCCATTTTCTCCGATCTAGCGCGTCCTCTTTTCGCAGTCCAATCGCCTTTATGTTCTCCCTTATCATGTCGTCCCATCCTTTCGTTGGCCTGCCACGCGGTACAGCTCCTTCAATTTCGACATTAATTGCCAGCCTCAGTAGCCCGTTTTCCCTGCGTTGCACGTGACCATACCACCATGCCACACCTCCGATTCATGAGTTCCAATAAGGGTATTTTCCAACGAATCCGTCCTCGTTTGTCTTGCAGTCTTCCCATCTAACACCGGCCATCCACCGTAGCATTTTGCTATCAGTTCGTAGCAGGATCGATTCAACATATTTCGTGGCAGCCCAGCACTCCGTGGCATACGTAAGAACAGGTCGAATGCATGATGCGTAGACCTTGCCTCTGGTCTTCAATGGAATTCGCCTATTCAACAGCAGGCTTGCTAGCTCCTTCCACTTTATCCATGCGGCTTGAGTCTTTGCCTTTGCCTTCGTTCGTGTGTCCCCAATACTGTTCACAACGTCACCTAGATACGTGAACATTTCCACGACCTCAAAGGTCCTGTCGCCCATCCGGAGATCAGCATGCGTCTTTACGAGATGTATGCATGTTCGACATGTGAAATGCTCGCCAGTGGGAGGCAGTGATCTCAACCCTGAGCACTTCTTGTGTGCCTATTCCGAACAGCAAACGCATTTCACTGCGTTGACCCCCACCCCTTCCCACAACACGCACATGGATATTTACTAGTCTCTACAGGCTTGCAGTCATTACCTGTGATCATGACTTTCGTCTTGGCAACATTATCTTCAAACCCATCACTTCAAGGTTGGTACGCCAAATGCCTAGTCGGTGTATCAGTTCTTCCTTAGACTTGGCGGTGATGACCAAATTATCAGCGAACAAGACTTTCCAATCCATATTCCTATTATTATAGACTTTTTATTGGAACTATACAAAAATTGCCTCATGATTGGCTACATTCCGGCATCGTGGAGGGTTGCAAAAACGCTCTTCATTGCGAAGCCAGGGAAGGATAGCTCTCTGGACCCGAAGGCTTATCGGCTAATAAGCTTGTCCTCGTTTATGTCAAAAAAACATAGAAAGACTTATTGATAGATTTCTAAGGGAAAAAGTACTTCCTGGGAGCCAACTTAATACAAATCAGCATGCTTATATTGCTGGAAAATCCACGGTAACGGCGTTGCAAAACATTGTAAGTGTAACAGATCCTTACGGATCGTT